>JAOXJP010108243.1:0-28159 GCA_025762735.1 Platanus orientalis | reverse complement strand
TATGTCCCCCCCCGCGGGCGGGTCCCCGTACTCCTATTACTCATCCTCGCCCCCCTCCTCTCTCTCTCTCTCTCTCTCTCTCTCTCTCTCCCGCCCGACGAAGAACGCTGCAACAACTTCTACTTCTACGGCGAGCTGTATTCAATGTTTCAATCCTCTCCTTGTGTTTATTTCTTTATTTGCAGAAACACAGGACTTTTACGAATGTGTAGGACGCGGTGCAGACGCGGTGAGGACGATGGAAACCAACAAACGATCACGTGCAGTGGTTCTTCTTCTTTTAACGAGAAACACTTTTTGTTTGGCCAAAATGTCCTTGCTCCTGCAGCCAATTATATATCCCATAATTTTTTTTTTTTTTGATTTTTATATATCCCACATTTCCCCTGCCCAATATTGGGTTTTTATTTTTTATTTTTATTTATTTTCATTTTTATCAAGCCCAAATTCTTGAAGGGTGGAAAAACAAAAATCTTTACCTTAATACTAATTATTATAATGATAATATTAACAAGAGGAATATAGATAATACACTTAATAATATTAAATGTCACCTTAATATGTCAACTAAAGCAAATATTAAAGATTTTGTTTTAATGAAAGATTCTTTTGTTTTAATGGCCACTTATTATTAAAAGCCTAATCTTGACAATGCATTAATTATAAAAACTGTAAAGATTATTTCTTTCTATCTCTTTGTGCCCATTTTGGTTTAAATTTTTCTTCGTTGTTATGCTTGGTTGCTAGTTATGTAATGGAAAGTAAAGTAAATCAGTATGGATCTTCAAAAATTCAAATGGAGTGACTATATAGTTGAAACAAGAAAATGCTCATTGGACTATTGGCTTTCCATATAAGGTTTTCCTAATACCTTAATATACTTTGTCAAAATCCGACCAAATTATTTGGATTTTGAAATGAAATATGCCGCACAGTATGAAAGTAAAAAATATTTCCTTATATTTGATTACTTTTTTATTGTATTGTTTATCAACTAAACAATTTTTGAAAAATACAATTTCACTCTACTCTACTCTACTCTACTCCACTGCACTTTATTCATTTTCATACAATTAATTTTACTACACTTTCTTGCATTCTACTAGCAACCAAGTAGAGCCTTAGGCAAAGGGTGAGAGTAACGAGAGGGAATCCTTTATAAATTCCTTGATTTAGACAAAAGCATATTGTAGTTGGAAATTTGGAAGAGTTAATTATAAGAGGACTCACCAATTGCATTTCAAAAATTACTCCTATTGTATTTGGAAATTTGGAAGAGCAATATAGATCACCTTATTTTCCGGTGCATGATGAGATCCACAAACCCTAATAAAGGGACTCAACAAAGAGTTATTCTCACAAAATCCATTCAAGAGAGTAGCCAACTATTCCTTTTACTACAATAAACATTTGAACTTTATTAAAAAGCAGGAAAGAGAACATGGAATGAATCAAACTAACAATCATCCAGAATAGAATTCTCACAAACAAACCAAAGACCGGAAAATAACCCCCAATTATTTGTTTCAATAAGGAATAATTTGATAATAACATAGAGAGATTTGTTCTCTACATCATTTTTACTACCAATTATAGGTTTTCTTTTATAATTCTTCTTGTGGGTGATCTGACCCGGTTACAAAAGGGTAATTAGTCTAAATACAAAAGTGAATCTTGATATTTTTCATATACTTCTCTCCAATTTTCTTTTTTTAAAAAAGAACCTTATTGTTTGGATCCAAAAATTCATCAAAAAAATTGGAAGGGTAATTTAATCACTTCAAAAAACAATAAAATATCCTCGGCAAAAGGGTGTTTTCGACCTAAAAGGGGAGCACCGTGAGAAGATATAAAAGAGAGGGAAAAAGAGATTCCAGCCGCCGAAAGTCCAATAATTGCAAAAATCCAAAGAAGATAAGGATGGGTGTTGACTGGCTAACTTATCTACTCCGTAGCCTTTCAATACTGACATAATTTGACGAAACTAACCCTACCTGATTCCCACTCTTTGAAGACGCGGAAACAGAGCGGAGCTTAGTCCTTATGTTCACGTTTCTATGGTTCATACCTTTCATTGGACGCCTTTCCCATGAATAGCAAACCACATATTCAAGAGTGAAAGTGAGACATATGTTTTCAGCATGCATACTTTGGGATTCTAATGACAAAAAGGCAAAACATTTATTATAAATAAACACCGGAACTTGCTAAGTACTAACGAAGAACAGCAATCAACATAACAACAACAACTAGAGAAAATAAAAAGAGCCCTTGATCAAATTGGAAGATACTTTATGGGGTTGTGAAGGATCCACAGTCAGGTCAAAGATTCCCATAAATTTTTTATTGTTTTTTTCTTATTTCTTAACAGCAATTAAGATCATATGTAATGGAGATAAAAATTTTATTCCAAGGTTCTATATATACAACAACAATAACAACAAACAGCCTTATCCCAACTATTTGGGGTCGAAGGTTCTATATATATATATATATATACAAAAATTGTGGATTTTGCATGGGCCTACAAATTCAGCCTTGCTTGTAGATCTTGGGTCTATCTCATTACAATCCTAGTTTATTAATTTGAAATGTGATGCAATAGATCCAGGGTGCACATGATGGATATAAACTCTGACAAAAACCAATTGATTTGAATCTTTTTATAAAGGATTGACAGAATAAAATGATATTAAGATTTTTGTACTATATACACCATACATGTTAGGACAAAGGATTCCGATCCAAAGATTTATGTATACTTTGCAATATTGATTGTGGAACCTCACCATCTCTAAGAAAAGATCCAAAATCTAAACCAATGGATTTTGCTCAGGGGCTATGGCACCGGGGGTCTATCCCATCTCATCCCATTGTTTTAGAGATGTGGTGGACATCACTACTCCCACTTATGTGTTAGAAGTGAATTTTTGGATTGTGAACCTTTTAATAACTAATATTTGAATAAGGTAATGATATCTCCTTAATAATAATAACAAGGTAATTATATTGAGTAATCAACATATATGGTTCCATAGTGGATAACTAATAACATCTATTACCTTTTAATTGATAATTATTTTTATATGTTCCAATAGATTACTAGTTGTTAAAATATTAGCAACATATATTTTAGGTCTCACATACAATGTATTATTTTTCCTAAATAGAGAATGATGCTATACGTGTGCATATGATATATTTTATGTATATTTCTCATTGTATATATGTTTGTATCATCTATGTTCTTTTATTACACTACATAAATTTCCTTCTCTCCTAACATAATATACAATATACTTCCATACATTTCAGTAACCTAACATAACTAAAAATAAATTGAAAAAGGAAAATATTTGTTAAAAGAATTGACATAGTATCTAAAATTATATTGTACATAGGAAAATGTACAAGAAAGATTTTGTTTTGTTTTTACCACTGAAAAATCTTAGAAAAATAGTTTATAACAGCTTTAACAACTACTGACATGTGTTTGTTGTGATTAGTAGTTACTAGAGGGTGGATTGTATATTTCTAATATATTATTTTATTTTATTTTAGTTCAAAAACACTTTAAATAAAAAGGGAAAATACCATCCTCTTCTCCTCTAATGCTTCTTCTTTGTAATGTCTTTTTTTTTTTTTTTTTGTAAGAAATTTTTAGTAAATAATAAAAGTTATATAATTGGATAAAAAAAAAAAAAACGATTGAAAAGTCGGAGATGATGATCTCCCGCAACCAAGCAGGATGGTCGTTGAGGTAGGTTTGGGGAACTATGTAACCCAAGCCTATTTTGGTCACATATATAGTGGACCACATTTGTTCACCTGTCTATTAACAAAATTACATACCGTAAAGTCAAAATACGATAGTAATAAAGAGGCCGTCATAAAACTTCCAAGGTTATCACGAATGATGATATCATAGTTAAAGGTCTTAGAGATAAGGCAGATTAATAAAAAATTACTCTAAAAAAAAACCCTAGGAGGGGAGATCCATTAGTTGAATTTTATAGGGTTAGTCGGCTAGATCTCTTCATTCTATAAAACAGAAAGCTCTTGCAATAGGCTGTTCGCACAAAATAAGATATTTTGATAATTTGGTTTGGTATCTATGAAGATAATTTCATTCTAATCTTTCTAAATCATCCAACATAGATTAGTGATGTATCGCAATAAGTCTTGAGCTATCTTTCTTAGAGTAATGAGGTTGGTCCATATGAGATTTAATCCATTCAGAGAATGAAAACTGGGAGATAAGGCTAGTTCTAAGCGATAGAGTAGCCAATCCAAATTCTCTCATGACAAGGGCATGTAACCTAACAAAATGGAGGGTTCTTTTAGGATCAAGTGAGCAGCGCGGACAAGGAGAATTTACCAAGATTTTCTTTTAGTAAATAACTATTTGGTAGGGAGAATATTTTTGCATGCTTTTCAAAATAAAAACTTGATTTTTGGAATGGTGTTTAAGCCCTATAATCAGTTTCAGTGACAACTTAGAGGGTTAGGATTTTGGTTGAGCATTTGATGAGAGGATCAAATAGCAATGTCATAGGCGGATTAACAATGAAAAGGCCTCTTCGATCTGGGTGTCTACAGATCCAAATATCATCTGAAGGATACATGGGAATATGAATGGATCTGATAGCCTCAATTTCTAGGCCTTCTAGATGGTTGATAAGTCATTTTTGTGATGTGACAATTGGCTAGTTTTATAGATTTGAGCTTAAAATTTGACCAGTTTGGGATACACGGGTCCTTCCAAATATCAGTTGATAGGCCATAGAAGATGCTTTTTGTGAATTCCTTTTATTAGAATATCACAACCCTTCAAAATGTTTTTCTAGCATCAAGAATTGTTTGAAGGGCATTTAGTTGATAAGAAATCAGACATTGAAAAGTATAAGGATTTATGAAGATAAGACCACAAGGCATTTTTGCTATTAAGGAGCCTTTAAGATAATTTGGCTAGCAAAGCTAGGTTGAATGCAAGGAGACCCCAAAGTCCAAGCCAGCCTTCTCTTTTGAATCTCTATAACCCTGACCATTTGTGCCAATATGTAGTAGTATCTTTATCAAAAAAAGATCACCAAAACGTATGTTGCTAAGAATCAACGTTTCGGATTATTTTTTAAAAGAGAAAACATGACATAGCATATTGAGGGATGGCCGCCAACTTGATTTAGAAGGTTTCATTTCTATGATTGCATTTGGGTTAAATTTTTTCTTGTATGTAGGAGAAGAGATTGATCTTATTCTTTCCAATGGTAGAATATGTGGCATGCGTTTAATGTTACAGTCACCCATATTGATGATGTTTGCCCTAAGACGAATAAGTAACTATTTTTTTTATTAGTATTTGTGGTCTCTTTGTCATTATACACCAAATTTACCCTTATTTCATTTATTACATAACATTTATATGTAGATGCTTAAAACGTATTCCTGCCTTAAATTCTTCTCTAACCTAAGGAAGGAAGTGATGTCAATAAATGAGATTCAATATGATAATGAATAGATCCCACACTTTCTTACCACCTATGACATGTACATATGTTATAGGGAGGAAGTGAGACCCCCTAGACAATGTTTTTGATAGGAATATGTCACGTCCATTTCATTGCATATTCGATTAGAATGGGTTCCACACATTTTTAGGATGGACCACATATGCATAATAAAGGGGATAGATAAAAACCATGTGAAATGAAATCGTTTCATTTGAGCCTTGTATAACATTTTAAACCTACAAGCTCATCATCAAACTAGAGTCATCACTTGTATGTTAATGAAGAGATAGAAACAAATCTTTAACTTTTTTTTGATGAACTTATCTTAGATAATGAGTTATGTGTTAAAATACTATGAAAAACCAAAATAAAAAGGTTTTTTTCTTTGTTCCATATGGTTTCTGATGGATTTCGTAATTAGTGAGTTTCATGCCTTTTCATAGTGTACCATACTTACATAATGAATGAGAAGTTTGGCCATTGGTTACCACATATGCAGATCATTTTGTTCCTTACTATAGCACATCACTTGTTAATGTGATATTGAATGGTGGTTCCCACTTATTGTTAAAATGTAACACATTTACAAAATATAAGAGTTTTTTTTTTTTTGTGAGTATCATGTCAGCCCTATGTTCTTGAACGATGGAGGATCCTCGGGTGAAAGATCCAAATTATAGTTTGTAGAGACTAGGAATGTTGAGTCAAATGCATGTGTATATAGCTGCTCCCATTGACTAATGTATGACACAAAAATACCAACATGACGACATGGAAGGTTCGTCAGGAAGTCTTTATGAATTTGTGGAATGATCTTGTTTACCTTACTTTTCAAATTCGGCTTCTAGATGTGTCGCAGAACAAATCAAGGTTTGAAGAGAAGACGTGGGAACACCAGTTAAGAAGAAGGTGGGACACAATACAAGGGGCATATAGTTACCCTATAATTGCAAGTAACCACAAATTTGAGGTAGAGGCCATGAAGCCAAGAATCTGGAGAATGGTCTAGGGAGTTCTATAAATTATGTATTAGACAGAGAAGGAAGGGATCATCATCAACCATCTCATAACTTATCTTATGATTAGTTGTAACCATAGCGTATCTATAGTAGTGTTACTGTAGCTTTCCTCTTGTATTCTACATTTTGATCGAGCGCATGCTTGTACTAGAGTTCATTTAACTGTTATATTGATTACTGCAAGTAAGATCATTGTTCTTACATATATCACTTTTTTGTATTTTCGTGCCTCATTTTCTTTCTATTTTAGGGATTATCTTTACCCTTTGGTCGAGTTGCCAAAGTCTTTTTAATCGAGGTAGTGCCGAACTCGATTGCATGCTACCCTCTTTGTTGAGAATTGCAAGGGGGACTGAATTTTTTTTGTGCAAACAACAAAGTGGCGACCACAGTGAGAGCATGACTCAAGTAAGGAATATCATAATCCTGAAAGTAGCGAGGCTCCCATTCATGAAGTACAAAATGACGTTCTTCTAGGGATCAATGCTAAGCTTGACTAGTTGGTGGAAAAGACAGACAGAGCTCTAAAATTCTGCTAGATTGATTGACAAGTATTTCAATTAGTATACTTCAACCAATGGTTTAGGATATAAGGCGAGACTGTGGGCTTGCCTTGGTCAAGTCTGTAACCAAGGGGATGAATGGTGGGCCTACTTCCTTTAAAACTATGCCTAACGTTCCACCAGGCTTGGGGGGCAGGAAAGGCCTATGGGTTACACAAAAGGCCCAAGGGTTGAAATGTAACACCCTGCACACGTCACACCTATTTTTGTATACGTGTCACACTTAGAATGCTTACAAATGTTATATAAGTTCTATACATAATTAGAACCATTTAAATGCACATATACTGATTTATAAATTGACACAATTTTAGATAGACACCAACAAAAATATAGGAAAACTCTATGGACAAACTTTACTTCATTGAATAGGCACAGAAGTCTAGAGTCTAACGCAATAAACAGTGAGTGAAACAGATCCAAAGTGAGTAAGATACAAGCAAAAGAGTGATCAAGGGTTAAACAAAAAAAATTCAAAAATCGCTAGGCTCCAACCCAATCTATCGGGCATCCCACCCAATCGATCGCCCTATTCAGTTCAATTAAGAAAGTCGCATTTTGTGACTTTTCGAATTGCAGGGGGGTTTCTAAATTGTGTGGGACCTCTTGTGGGCCTATAAATTGAGGAATTTCAATGTAAATAGACCTAGAAATCCTAGAGAAAATATCAAAAATAAGAGGAAGAGAAAAATGAAGAGGAAAGAGAAGAAAATCTAGGTTTTGGGTTTTTTTAAAGAACAAAGTTTAAGAACGATTTTGCATCAGTAAAGAGGTAAGGGGATATATAAACTAACTTCGTTTTTGAATTCCATAGGTTCTTAAAACTGATCCAACCTTGTTTTATAAAGTTATAATCTTGTTTTTGACTAGTTTTAAAGCAAAGAATAATGGCTTTCAAAGAGGTTTTTGAGTTTTCAAAAAACGTAAAAACACCATGTTTTGTTCTGTAAAATTATTAAGTTCTATACTGTTTAGGATTTATGTTCTACATGTTAGGGATTCTTTTGTTACAAGTTTTAATTTGTCTTAAAGTTATGAAATCATTGATTTTAAAGAAGGTTTTCTGTTTTCAAGAACACAAGTGCTATTAGTTTTGGGTATTCGATTCCATGGGATTATAGAGGCTATTGCCTTGTTTTCTTAAAAGCTTTACATGCTTATATGTTTGATTTTTTATCTGAATGTTATGTTTTAGTTATTATTAATGTAAAAAATCTTATTGTTCTATAGTTTTGTGCTTAGGAGGATCAAACATCTATGATTTAAAGTGCTATAAATTTGTTTATGTTTTACTGTTAATTGTTACATGTTTTGTATTGTTATTATGATTGTTTTCTATATAAACCACCATTTGTCATCAATGGAGGTATGAAATGATACTCATCACACTTGGTTTATGGTGTGAACTGTACATGTTTTTCTCACCGGAGATTAAATTGTGTGATTGACTCTTCTCACTAAAGAATAAATAGTGTGACTGACCCTTTTTTCACTGGGGATTAAATGGTGTAACTATTATCTATATTGGCTTATGTATCTGATCTACCTGTTCCGTTATATTCTGTGTAGTTCTGTTATATGTATTTGCTCTGTTCTGTTTAGATCACCTATATGTTATGTCTTTTTTATGTTGTTTTTAGTTCAGTATATATTTCTATATGATTAACTGTTTAGTTTATGTATTGTTAAAAGGTATGCAATTATTTGTTTTGTTTTGATTCGTGCTAAGTCTTTATCCATTACTCATTAGTTTACTATTTTCTTATTGAGTTTGTTAAGCTCACCCCAAATTTAGCACCACAGATGATGAGGATGTAGCTGTGTAGCAGTTTAGATGAGTAGGATTTGTAGAGTTAGATGGGTTGGATTTATGCTATGAGACATTGATTCAGTTTAAAGACTTTATTTTCTTTCAATTCAATATTTTCTTTCTGTTGAATTAAAAGAATGTAATAAGTTAGTGGATTTCAATTTATATTTTATATTTGATTTTTAGATGATGATTTAGTTTATGTCAAACTATTAGTTTATTTGAATGGGAATGTCAGGATAGGTTTATGAATTATTTTCTGGTTTATGGAATATGAAAATTTTATTACAGGTTGAATTATGGAATATAAATGATTATGATTTATGATATGCAATTCCGTTGCGTATAATTGAAAAAGAATGAACGAAAAATTTATATGTAAATTACAGGATGTGAATGAATGAATGAATGATTAATATCATGTGCTAAAATTTATAGCCCTTTTGGTGTATGTTTTGGGGCATGACATGATAACACTTGAGAACATTTCCTATTAAAGTGCCACAGGACCATCGCAACTGAGTTGAACAATTAAATGGTCCTTAAGACTAATCATAGTTCAGTTAGAACGAAAATCAACAGTTTTCAACAAGACCAAAAGAGCCACCCTTCACTAGGGAACCCCTACTAGGCCCTCGATTGGCAAACAATGACTTATAATTATGCCTATCTAGGGCAATGATATAGAGAGCCTAAAAACCTAGATTACTAGTATGGTCCATACAAGTTGCATGAATTTATGAATGCATATAGTTCATATGGTGCATCGCCAGACCAAAATAGCCCTCACTACCAGCCTTACCAAGGCTCAGGGAAATAATATTATAACCCTGCCTATGGACAAAATTGTCCACTTTGAGATTTTTTGGTTTATCTCCTTGAGTAGATATATAATCCTAGTTTCAGGAGAACCGTAAGCTAGTCTATAGAAAACCATATTGTGAGTGGATTGACAAAAAATATCATTCCCAAACTCACTCATCACGGGGTAAGATTTCACTTGGTATTAGAAGGAAGACAATGCTTTAAGTCATCATCGCCATTCGAATTGGTAGCCAAGAACATGTATTTGGTTTTCGATTCAAACCAAACACATGCGGAGAGGGGGAATTTGTTTACCCCGACCAGTTTTTAAATCCGACCTATAGATGTTTGCCACACCAAATCAAGGCTTGAAGAGATGAAGCTGGAATGCCGGATAAGAAGAAGTTGGGACACGATGTTTAAAAAAAGTTTTTTTACGATGTTTAAAAAATACATTTTTTACGATGTTTTAAAAACGTTGTTAAAAACATTTAACGACGTTTTTGAAACGCCACAAAAAACGCCGTAAAGTGAGATGTTGTGAAAATTTTTGCACTTTTTACAGCGTTTTTGAAATGTTGTAAAAAGTTACTTTTAACGACGTTTTTTAAATGTTGTAAAAAGTAACTTTTTTAAGGCATTTTCAAAACGTTGTTAAAAGTTTGTTTTTTTTTTTTTTTAAATCCCTTTCCTGAATCCTCTACTTTCCCATCCTATGAAGAATTAGATAAATTATAAACAAGAAAAAAGAGAACCCAAGTCACATATTTAAAGAAAGGAAAAAAAAACTCCATTTATACAAAAGTAAAAGGATCATAGATCCAGTCATGCCTACAATTTTATATACAATTAATCATGTCACTCAATACATGAATCAAACTAAACCCATCTTGAACAAGAAAAAAGAACATTGGCTAAACTCGGTGTAATGTTCAAACAGCCCACCACTCATCTCTACCATAAGCTCCAGATGGGGTGAAGTGGGCTCCATTTAGTTGCAAGCCCCCCTCTGTCCTCCAATTCCAACTCTTCCATACACTTGAAGCATTTCACAGTGAGTATAGTCATTGTTCACCACATGGAAATACCCATGCCTACACCTGCAAAATTTAATTAGTTTAGATTTTACTCGAACACAATTAAAAAAAAAAAAAAAAACCTAATTTTATACTATTAATACACACACACACACACACACACATAACAGCCTAAAAAAAGAGAGTTGTGGACTGTTACAACAAAAAATTAGAGGAAAAATGAAGCAAAATGAGGTGAGCATCAAGCAATAGCGGTAGCTACTATGGCTGCCACAACTGATGTTGCAATAACTAGCCTGGGCAGCAGCCACTACTGCTACCACAGTTAGTCTGGGCCCTAACAATAGCTGCAACTACCCTAGCTAGCCTAGGCAGCGAAGTGGATGTCCATGGACCCATATATTCTCATTGAATCAAGGTCAACTACAATACACCTTTGTCCATGAGCAATACACTCCAAATGATGATTTGAGTGGCATTTTTAAATATTTCAGCAAAATAGGGATACATCTGTAGGATTGCTTAAGTAGTGATAATCACAGACCTGTGCTGGCTTCTCAAAGCTCTCTTGGCACACTCACACTCCCTCAGCTTCCCAAGAGCTGGCACTCCCTCCTCAGCTTCCCAAGAACTCTAGTGTCCTTGCTGATGTCCTTTATGTGCTTCTTCTTGATCAATTTGAATAAAGTACTCAATAATTCTTTGGTAAAAAATCCTCACCTGCAGAGCAATGGGAACATAAAACCTTTCAGTGCATTTTCACAACACCCATTAAATAAATTGCCTTCACGGTAATCCTAAAATACCTTCGTTATTTGAACCTTTTCTTAAAACAGAACTCAGCTTGTAAGCACCACAAAATGCTAGGTTTCCCCAAATGCAAACTAAAACTTATATGGCCAGCATTCATATATTCTCACTCATGTAGGTTGAACCAATTCTCGGTTCAAATTTTTTTAAGAACTCACAAACAATCTTGGTTGTTTTGATTTACTCTATCAAGTTCTTTTGGTTTTCTATAAACTAGGTTCTCTGATGCAAATGGTGAGGTGAAATTGTAAGAAAACCCATGAAAAGCATATAAAAATAGCATATGTAGGCTAACTAGTAGAAACGGACATAGTTGAGAGATGAAAATTGTTTTCCTTTTTTTGGTATGATTATTTTTTTAGGTACTTGTCAGTCTTGGATAGAACAAAATGCATTGGCTCATACATGGTACAATTTGCTAGACCTTTTCACTAGGATTCTTCCTAAATAGTCCTCTATCCATTAAGCAGCCTTAAAGGAACAAACAGAAAGTACCAAGTGATAATCAACAAGGTTCATACCTCCAAGATGAGTGTCTCCATTTGTGGCAAAAACGATAAAAAAGTAAGAGCTTACCCCAATTAAATAGTCGCCTATGAGCACCGCATAGAAAGCCCAAGTCCCTCCATTCAAAAATATGAAAAATGAAAGAAAGAAGGGCATGAACTCACATTCTTCGTGGTCTCCCTTAAAGTTTCCATTAATCTTTGGTTTCTACTTAACTATAGGAAAGAAGGGCCCTGTATTGGAATAGGACAGGATCAAGTTGTCCTCCATACCTTTGACCTACATGTGGAACACTTACAAGGAGGCTGGGACTCAGTTCCACCATGTATATCTTCTATTTGAAATATTTGAATGATGGGTCCTAATTATTTAAAGATTTGACAACATCTTCAACAAACTATTGTCAAAAGATATAAAGATGTTGTCAAGATTTGACCACATCATCAATAGGCAGTTGATGCTTAAGCACAAGCTGTTGTCAGGTCTATAGTAACTTTATAGTTTCCACTGCTGCTTATCAGTGAACCATTTCATCAATCACTACTATCAATCAGCACTCTGTGTAGGCATGAATATCACCATGTGTAGAGCAGAACTTCTCAATCTACAAAATAAACTCAGAGACAAAACTGATACAAAGCACCAAACATATGTAGAGTAGAACAGATTCTTAACCATGTCCTAACACTCATTGATGGTTGTTGTAAGTCGGTCCAATTGACTGATCTAAAACCCTGCACAGACTAATATAATTAGTACAAAATTTCTCAAATAAGTAGTGCTATGGATGCACCAAGTATTTGCAAAAATTTCCAATCAGATTGAGTTTTCTAGCCCTGGCCCTTGAATAGAACAGAAACCAGTTGCTGGATTTTCAAAGAAAATAAACTGAAAAAGTAAAAAAATAAATCAAGAATCACCACTTATTTGGACTTTAGATTGAAGGTGGAACTTGACCAATCAGAAGTAGTATCAATAGTAAACCACGTCCAGCGGTTAAACAATTGATGTGGTTGAAAAACAAATAAAAGAAGAGAAGAAGAGAAGAAGAAAGATGTACTAACCCCAAGCTACTACAGTTGTGACAGCCCTAAGCTATCACTAAACCTACACCCAAAGCGTAGGAGACAAGCTTCAAGCATCTTCTCATTTCTTGCACTTTATACAAACGTGGGCATTAAGGACTTACTTTTCCATCTCTTTTCATGCAAGCTGCAAGTATTAGTTCTTGTTAAAGCCCCTTCCAAGTAATAGCTTTTATTTTAGGAGTGAGAAATTTGTTTCCAGATATTCTTATCCAAGAAAAACAAATGACTTGATCCAATAAAAGCCACAAAAATGATACATTTCGGTGACTTGTCAAAACAATATTTCACTGAAACACCATTAAAATAGATAAAATGACAAGGAGTCCAAAATAACAGAGGAAAAATGCTGCCTTGAACATCAACATTGAAAATCCCATTCACATATCATAGACTAGGCTAGCTTATCATTGTTTACAAACTGATACTTTATCAGGAAATCAAAAGTCTAATTTCCATTTCAGCTTTGCTGACAATGAAGAAATTTGTTAGTTTAATGAATTGATTCTATTTTAAATAGACTGGTGGGCTGACCACTTGGTAGCAGTTGGTTCAGTCAACTGATACTGTATTAAAACAGAGTTGTGGGCTAACATACTACTTGTTTAAGTCAATTCCAAAATTTGAACTAAAGTGTGAGGTTTGAATGGGGATTGTGAAGGAGTATCATCATTTAGATAATCAAGATCATGCTATCTATAAAATTTTGGATTTAGACTAGAATATGTTGTAAGGTAAGCCATGATCTTAAATGAAGAGGATGTAAAAGGAATGATGAAAAAATGCAAGTCAATGAGGATGAAATCTATACAAATCCAACACAACTGTCCCTCCCCCTAGATTTTTGTATTTTTAGAAACAAAAAGACAAAATAAACATGAAAAATATGGGAACCAAAAGACAAGTGACAGAATGGCTAAGGTCCTTGCACGTTGCAGCCATAGCCGGGAGCCCTTCGTCACATACTAGGCCTACAGATATGAAAATAATTAGGACTCAAATTTGATCAGCAAGTTATGAAAACACAGCCTAAGACTAGCAAGGATGCATACGCAGAAGGTATGGAGCTTATGGAAGTGAAAGATAACAACATTTGAGTAGTTCAGTGTTGATGTTGGTATAGCTTAGATTAAGTGAAGTAAGTTTAGCACAGACTGGTTGGTTGGGCACAACATCACTGAACCCTGAGAGACAGACAAGGATTTGCAAGTGGCAAAAAGCAAAGAGGGATCTACTTCTTGATCTTCTTGTGTTGAGTGATCTAACAAACTGATGGACCCTGTTCCTAGATGCGTGAGCTGTGGAGCTCAAACCATCAGGTGGTAGAGCTTCCAGAGAGAAACATGACGATTCAACTTAAGTTTCCATTTAGCAAATGCACATCATTATTTAGGAATTTCTTATGCTTATAAAAAAATTATAAGCTTACTTATGCATAGCAGTAAAATTATAAGTCCAAATCAAAATGCTAACATGAGACTCGACCATAGAATTAGGTTTTATATATGCATTCCACACAGAGAAGATAAATAACTACATGAAAATAACACATACATGAGGCAAATTAAGAAACTCAAGCGTTGAAGAATTTCAACAATTCGAACCAAACTCTTCTTCAATGAACCTGGAGCAGAGCAATAATGCCCTAGATTCCTCTTTGGTATTATTATTCATGGTAGTTCGGAATCTTATTCAAAACAAATAAATAAGAAATCAAAAACAAATATACACAAAAATATGGTTCAAAAAAATCAAGAAAAGGACCTAATGAGTCATTCTCTAGCACTAGTGAAGCCCAAAAATAAAAAATGAACAAAATACCTGCAACTGCTGGCCATGGCATTGGTGCCAACCCCTCACAGCAAACGAGCCTCCTTAAATCCTGGGAAGGAAATGGCCAGAAGGTTCAAATCCTCATCAGTGACTGACATGCCCTTCAAGTGGACATGGAAAACACCCACGGCAAGAAGTGGCTCCAATTTAGAGGTCCCAAGCTGAAATCCTCTCCTGCTCATTGCAAAATCAAAAAAGCCCTAAAAATGAGATGGAGAGAGAATGCTAGAACGAGAAAGAGAGCGAGATCGACAACGAAATAAAAAGAGAGAAAATTAGAAAGAGAGAAAAATAGAATGCGAAGAACAAGAGAGAGAAGGGAACTGTCATAAACGACACCTGCAATGTTCAGAGCGGTAATGGCAAAACTAGGGCTTTAATTTCATCCACTTTAGCAAGGGGATCTTTTCCCTTAATAGTGAACGAGTGCGAGGCTGGTACTGAAATTGATTCGGAAGGAGCAAGAAGCCATAGACTAAGAGAATGAGAAATCCCTGACCTAAGCGGTTTCAGAAGATACGAGCGGGAGCGCAAAACAAAAAGACCCTACAAAACAAAAACACCCCGCACTGTTTATAAACGTCGTAAAAAATATTATTTACAACGTTTGTAAATTAAACGTCCTAAATGTAATGTCATAAATACTCAATTTTCTTGTAGTGTTATATGAGAGGCATGTAGTTAGCCCCATGATCACAAGTAACCACCAATTTGAGGTAGAGGATATGAAGCTAAGAATCTAGAGTTCCATAAATTTTGTACTGAACGAAAAAGGAAGAGATCATCACCAACCATCTCGTATCTTATCTTATGAATAATTGTAGCCGTAGCATATCTGTATTAGTGTTATTGTAGCTTTCCTCTTGTACTCTTCATTTCGATTGAGTGCATGCTTATACCAAAGTTCATGTAACTACTATATCGATTAATATAAATAATATCACTTTTGTATATCTTCGTGCCTCATTTTCTTTCTATTTTAGGGATTATCTTTATCATTTGATCGAGTTGCCAAAGCCCTCTTAATCAAGGCAATGCTAAACCCACTCAATTGCATGTTACCCTCCTTGAGAACCAAGGGGTGGACTGAATTTTTTGTGTGCAAACAATTCCGTGGGTCCTTTTACTTAACACCTCTAAAATCAAGTCCCAAAGTTGTCTTTTTGAGTAAGTAGACACATTAAATATTCAATATAAAGAGTTTGGTGCCAATGTCCCCTTGCCTTGATGGTTGCGGTATCTCCTCTCTTAGTTTGTGCATTGTTGTATGCCTTTTGTTGGGTTTGTGATGCAGCAGAATAGCAAGGAGAAGAACACGTCGTCTTCTTTGATTCGACGCTCTTCTTGATCCACCCAATGCTATACGGCGAGGGGTGCTTCTCAGTTTTCAGGCCAAGTTTTGAAACCATAGCTTGAGACACAATATTCTCAGTGCTGCCACTGTCAATGATGACATCATAGACTTTCCAGTTGACAGTGCATCTAGTCTTGAAAATACTATGCCTCTGTGGGTGTCCCTCTTGCTTTGGTGCTAACAATAATCTCCTTACCACAAGAGAGTGTGAGAGGAGATCTCTATCATCTGGCTCAGTTACACTATGGTCATCATCCTCTGTCTGCTCTTTCTCATCAACCTCATTGCCCTTCACTAGGTTTGCTGTTCTCCTTCGTGGACACTGATTTGAACGATGCCCAAGCACTCTACATTGATAACACTTGTCAACTGTGGGTCTCTCATAAGGATTAGGATTCCGGGTTGTATTCCTTGTCGGTCCACTACTATTGCTCACTTCTCGATTTATAGCAACTGGTGGTGGTGAAGTCATAGGCGGTTTTTCCTTGTTCAACGCAGTGCGTGAAGAATCTAGGGAACCTCTGTTTGACACCTGATTCCTTGTATGGGTTCGATCCAGTTGTGCTTCTCCTCTGGTTGCTAAATTAATAGCCTCTGTAATAGAGAATATGACTTGAATGGACACTCGATCCTGGATAGCCACACGTAATCCTCCAATAAATCGTGCGACCTGTTATGCCTCAGTTTCTGAAAACTCATTGCGTGCTTGGAGTCACTGGAACTCCTCCGTATATGCCACCATAATTTGACTTCCCTACCTACATTTTTGATACTGCTGGAAAAGTATTTGCTCATAGTCTGGTGGTAAAAATCTAGCCCGCAGCATGTGCTTCATCTTCAGCCAGGATCACACCGGTGCTTTTCCTTGCCTTGTGCGATTAAGTTGAGTAAGCTCCCACCAGGTAGATGCTCCTCCAGTTAACTTATACGCCACTAGTTTGACCTTTTTCTCTTCTTGAACCTCCATGTAATCATAGAACCTTTCCTCATCGGCCTGCCAATCAAATAAATCTTTGATGTGAAGATGACCATCAAAACTGGGTAGATCCATCCTCATTCGATATTCACCTTGATCTCTTCAACCACCATATCCCTTGAAGTCTTGGCCTCCACGACCACCATGACCTCTAAATTCTTGGCCTCTTCATCTATGATTATCGCCTTCGACGTACTCTTCTTCGTCACTAGATGGTTCTTCATAGATTCATTGTCGGTTTTGTTGATTCGGAATACGATCACGATGGGCTTGATGACTGTCGCGATTTCTGTTGTCTCCACAAATCTGAGTAATTTTTAACATCAACCTAGTGATTGCTGTCTGCAAATAACGCAATACTTGCTGGTTGTCACACCGAAAATTTTCAAAATCAACTCTCGAAAGAGTCACTCCCTCATGTTCACCGTTGCCACAGAGGTTGTCATCGTTTTGTGAGTTAGCCATTGAACCCAGGCTTGTTGACTAGGCTCTGATACCAACTGACGCAGCGGAATAACAAGGAGAAGAACACGTCATCTTCTTTGTTTGGGAAAAACCCTAAACTTCACCAAGGAAGAGAAACTCGTACTAAAACTTTTGTTAATGAAAAACTGAATTGTCTTAAAAGGCTACAATACTTTAAATAGAGAAAAAGAAACCCTAATTTGTCTTAGGCACAGAATTAGGCTAATTTGGTAAATTTTACCAAAAATAGCAAAAACGAGTTATTAACAAAATCAAATAGTACTACCACCAGGAAACATCCCAGAACAAACGGGATCTTATTTTGACTTCTAAATAGAAAGTTAGAGCGAAAATGAAATTTACTAAAAATAGTAAAAACGCTAAATTGAGGGCCTAAACGAAGGAATTTATGTGAAAAGTGGCGGTGCTCACAGCAAAGCTATGAGTTATGATCCTCGCAAAATTTCGCTTAAGCTCACCATATTTCACGCAATTCCGATCTTGGGGCTCTATTCGACATCAGTTTGTGTCTAGAATTCTGATGGGTAAAAGTGTGAAGCCGGATAGTACTGTGCACTTTTCCTAGGGCTATTATGATAATTTCACTTTTCCTAATTATATATAGGGTGTGTTCTAGGGTTTCGCACGAAAGAAGAGGGGTGAGGCTGCACTACTTTGTAATCTCAGTTTTGTATAATGGAATTCTCTCTCTATTTTCACCCAAAGATGAAAGCTTACGGTCGAACCATGTAGATCTGTTGTTGTGTTTGATTCCTGTTTTGTACTATTTTTCATCTTCTTTATTTGCTATTTCGATCTATCATTGGATTTCTACATAACACCTTTCCTATCCCACACCATGATGCAGTTTCCAGTCGGCAGGCCAAAGTGTGTCCTACAAAAAATATGTATGTAGAGTTTAATGTGTAGACATTTTTCTTTGGTATAAGTTTAATGCGTAGATATCGTCCAATGCAATCAGTCTCTCAACCCAACTCATATTTGGTCTAGCCCATCCAACCTTGGCTTATGTAGTTATGATCCATTCAGCCTGACCATCTAGTTTAATGTTAATTACTTTTGGAATCATTTATTTTACAATTACGAAGTTCTGTTCTGAATTAGTTCGTACTTTTTTTAAGAACCACTTGGACTCGCAAACAACGACTTCATACTCATAGGGTAGGGCCCGCACAACAGGCCGGAGAGTCCTAATCTTGGAAATATGCATAGTTAGCTGGGTGGATTCGGATATGCAAAGGCAATAGAGTCCCCTAATCTTGGAAACATGCATAGCTAGGTTGGGTAGGGTCGGATAGTCTGTCTCTCTCTTTTCAACAATAGTGTAATTGGACAATTGAGACGGCGAAAACAGGTTGACTTATAAGAAGAATTGAGCCAAAAAAAAAAAGGCACTTGATTCCACTGAGCTAGTTAAAATTTTTAGTTTTCTCTTCTTTCATACAGTTAGGATTCCCTAAAACCCCGAGTCTCTGTCTCTCTCTTATTTTGACGGAATTACTGGGTTCATTTATTTATATATATGAAGAATGATGGGTTTTCTTATCACTACTTGCCAGAAAAATAGGGTCCTTATTACAGGCTTATACAAATGCTGCTTCATCTGGAGTCCCTCCACTCCTCTCCTCAAATTTGGCTTTCAGATGCTCTAAAACTCTGAGCTGGTTTTGGCCTATTTGGTAGAACAAATTAAAACATTTCAAATACCAAAAAGCCAAGGACATGACTGGTGCTTCCAGTTTGTATTCAGAGGTTACAGTGATTACCAAAAGCAATTAGTGGAGCCTATCATTTAGGGGACAGGCAAAAAAGGGGCTTCAAGATTTCCTTAAATTCGTATCTACGAAACCGTCTGTTTGCCGAATGCTCCTAAGTAAAAAAAAACAAATCTATCTTAAATTGATTTTCTTTCTAAAATAAAACAAATTTTAGTTTGAAAAGGCACGACACTTTTCGTTTTGTTTTATTTATTAATCTTTTGAATAGACTTGCTCAAAAAAGTGACCATTTATATGAGTAGCGAACCCAAAACTAAGCAGAGGGTCATGTTATTTTTGCCTTCGTAGCTAAAGCGGATTCACTGTCTTCATCTTGGGCTCGTGCCACTCTTCAAGGTGACCTTCCCGAAGGAATTCAGGAACATATAATTTCTCTCCTTTCCTCTCCCTCATGATTTTTTTTTTTTTTTTCATTTTCATTAACGTTTGCATTTTCTTTGTTTTCTTGTTCCATTACAGCTTATAAACTCTCTCTAATATACAAAAACGTTCTGGGTTCTTGTTTCTATTTTCATGGGATCGTTCAAGGAAGAGAGAGATTTGGTCTCCATGGAACCCAAGAAGCCTGCAGTGATATGGATAACCTGCTTGTGCTCCTTCTTGATTATCATTCTCGGGGGCTTGATCCTGGTTTGGTGGGTCCTTGAGTACCATCCATCCAACAGTGAGCTGTGGATGGTGCCTGTGGGTCTCATTCTCTTTGCGACTCCGCTCGTCGTTTGGTTATCTGTCATTGTTTCTAGTATCCATGGTTCTGTTAAGGTGACTGATTCTTGTTCGATTCATCCTGATGACTCGGTTCATGACCCATAAGATGAAGATGTTTAATAATCAGAGTTGTACTGCACTATTTCCTCAGTATTACTGAGTTTATTTCAAGATTGTTGCTTGCTAGAGATGGAGATGAGAGAAGGAGAGATTTGTTTTATTTCCAAATCATCCTAGTGTAATTAGCTCGTTGAAGATAGCTTTCTACTGTGTTTCGATATCATTTCAGAATTCTAAGAACTTACATAACATAAAGTAGGACTTTTGAATTCAGTTTGAGGGTTAGAGACAATAAGGGAACGTCACCTTCTCCAGCTAGCATTTTTTGTGTGTGGGTAATAACACCTTCGCCAGCAAATATGTTCTGAAAATGAGGACTGATTGTCTTTGTTGACACAGGCATCTATAGGCGTGCCATGGATTAACCGATTAATACATGATATGTTTTTGACTTAAGGTTCCTTTTTTTGCCCTTAAGATTAAGATTTGGTACAACCCCTTTATCATCAAGGTTGGACACATCAGCACCAAAAAGTGAAAAATACCTCCAAAAAAGTGTAAATCACATTTTCGGCACCGATGTATCCACCCCTGATGTCGGATAGACCTTGTTCTTTCATTAAGGGTTGCACCAAATCTGAGGCACTCATTCTGACCACTACCTTTTCAATTGAACGCTTTTTTGAACACTTTTACCCCCAGCACAATATGTATCAGCTTTATATATATATATATATATATATATATATTCTTGAAAATTGTTGTACGAGAGTGACACCTGACGGGGTAATCTAAAATGCCTCTACCAAACAAAGCTTAACGTTTTGGTTGATGGCTTCTTCAAAAGAAGGCGTACCGTATGGGGGCACCTGGCAATTGTTTCAGCGTGCCAACTGCGGAGAGCTCAAATCGTCATATATTTATATGTACATACATACATCTATATCTAGACCTTGTTAAGCCTATGGGCCTAACAGCAAAGTTTTATTAGGTAAACAAAGATATGTGTAAGGTTACATTGGATTTGGTTAGGATTTAATGTGATAAGATTAGAATTTTATACGAAATAAGGATTTCAAATCTTTGCTTGAATCACCATAATGGCAATGCCTTTATTAAGAGAAATAAAATACAATCATATCTTATCTAATCAAATCCTAATGTTATCTAATAATAATCTTATCATATTAAATCCTCAACCTAATCCAAATCTTCACTGCCCTAATAAGGGACTAAGGCCCAGCCACTTCATTAATTGCCCAAGTGTCAAATTCGCCGTTTGGTTACGTGAGCAAAAAGAAGTGTACTCTTAAATGACTTTCTAGAAAACAAGGCTGGTTTCATGAGAAACAAAATCTGGAAAAGAATAAACTCTTGGAGAGAGAGAGAGAGACCAAATTAGCTACATCCTTTGACAATCTTGATTTGGAGTATCAAAAAGAGCCCCAGTGATTTTCCATAAAACGTCTTACTCCGTTTTCTTTAGTGGCTGATGTTAAGAAAAGTAGAGGGAAAACGACTTTCAATGTTTAAGAAAGTCATTAGTTTGGAAAAATCTGCCACCAAATATATCAAATTTGTTAGTTTTGATGTCATATCCACAGTCGCAGATCTGCTCGCAGTAGATTACCTTGGTCGCGACTAAGTTGGCTCCTTCAGTAGCAGATGGCTTGTTAAGTTGTGGATGATTTGTTCAGTCACAGAACCGGATTTAATCATGAACTTGCTCAGTCGTTACTCAATGTCACTCACATTGACCAATTCAGCACAAATGAAATGCTCAGTTGCAACTAACTTACTCACTTGTAAAAATTATCATTTTCTTTCGATTAGTTTTATAATCAATTCATCTGAGACAATAAATGATGTCTCGTTATCACATTTCTTGAAGATAGTCGATGCCTTTCAATGATTGTGCAAGAGATTGTGGTTGACTCGTTGTCTTAGACTCTTTGCTTGTTCTTCATGTTGGTGTGGTGATCATCACCATCTTTTTGATGGCAATAAGCTCGTGCTATGTGTTCTGGTTTCCACAAATATAACAGTTAAGTTTTCTTTTAGTTCTCTCAAAGGGTTTCTTCGTGCCCTTAACAAACTTCTTGAATTATTTTTTCTTAGGAGAGAATTGACTCTTGTGTTTGGCTTCCATGACATGAGCCTTCTCAGTAGGCTTGCTCTTTTTTCCCTTGTTTTTCGTGAGCTCTTCCACTCGCAAATAATGCATCAATATCGAGTGACATATCACATGGTTCGTGCATAAACTTTGTTTTGCAATCTTTTCAAGACAAAGGTAGCTTAGAGATCGACATGTTAGTGTGGAAGATGGGATCATGAGATATCCCTGCAGAAGTTATTGCATCAACAATTTTATGAAATTCCTTACCTTATTCCAGAACTGACTTTCCATCTACCATCTTAAACTCGCTATAGTTTTGAAGATTAAATTTCTTGCTTCCTACTAATTCATCATATTGTAAATGGTGGTCACAACTTCTCACAACTCCTTTGCAGATTTAGTCTTCTTGGCAAACTGGTTGAAGAAGTTGTTAGAGAGGATCTCAAGAATGTAATGACAATACTTGTAATCATATGTCATCCAATCATTGCTAGCATGGAGGGAAACATCAATTTTATCTACCATTTCTCCATACTTGAAAGGGATAATAAGTGGTTGATCATTCAACACATAATAAATGTCCAATTGTTTTAACGAATACTCCATCTTTTTTTCTCATCTTTCAAAGTTTTCTCCGTTGAATCGAGTTGATTCAAAATGGTATATCTTGGGTTGACCCATGAGAGTAGACATATCTTCAAGTTGTTAGTTTTGATGGCTTATTAGTGCCCTTAGGTTTTGGTACAAACCCTACAAGAGACAACAAGGTCCAAACGGCATAGGGGCAGATACATTAGCGCTAAAAAGTGAAAAGCGCCCCCCAAAAGTGTAAATCACTTTTTCGGTGCTGATGTATTTGCCCACAATGCCGTTCAGACCTTACTCATTCATGAAGTGTTCGTACCTAATCCCAACCATTATTAGTGATGGGAAGAATTAAACAAACAATTATCTACCTTAGTTTCATTAAACAACCTTGGTTGCAACTGAACATCTCAGTTGTGGACAGCTTGTCAGTCGCTGATGACTCGTTCAGTTGCAAAATTGGAGTCGGTTGCGAACTTGCTTGGTTAGTGCTCAATGTTAGTTACAATGACAAATTTAATCACAAATGAAATGCTTGGTAGCAACTAACTTACTCAGTTGCGAAACTTGCTGATTTTCTTTTGATTAGTTTTAATGATCAATTCATCTGAGATAGAGAAGGTGTCGTTATCACATTTCTTGAAGATAGTCAAGGCCTTTTTGTGATTATGGCTAAGCTACCTCAGGGATACAATCTCACTCGGTTAGAATCCTTGTCTCTCAACAGATTCACACTCTTTGATAAAGATGAATGAACCTCCATGTTACTTAAATCCCGAGGTCTATTAACTTAGATTCTATTTAGATTACTTTCTATTAACAGCCTGACAACATAATGTGTTAGTGAAAGAGGTTTTAACAGAGTTATTTTCAAGAGTAGATGGTGTTTCTCACAAGGAGAGTTCCAAATCTCAATAGGAAGTGCTCAAAGGACAGGGCTGAGTCTCCCCTCTCACTCATGAGTTGGTTTGACCGTTCTAAGCTATAGAGGTCAGTGTCTCAATCGTCGACCCCTGCATTGCTGAATCAACAACCTGTTGGCGATTGACTTTCATTGTTTTGGGTGAGCAACAGAACTTCAATGTTCAAGGGGTTTGAGATACTAAAAAATGGTAGTTTTCAAGATTTACAAGTGAAAAGCAAAGGACAGTCCATCTAGAGTTGAATCCCCAAAACTTTCATGAAAATGGAAGCCTTGGCCTAGCCTACAGAGGCTTTGTTTTCCGTTTCAGGAAATCGGGCAGCTACAAGCCTTGGAAATTTGAAATATCCCAACAAAAGTATTCTCATATGAGGATCAAGTGAAAGAAAACTATTGGATCCATAAGGAATCATCATCATCATAATTAGATCACCACCACCACCACCACATTTACTGTCATCATCAAATTATATTATTATGATAACAACAACTCCTACTATGATAATGATGATTTATCACCCTATTTTGACATCTCCAAGGAAAAATATCAGATTACATCTCTAATACATCAAACAATAATACTTATGAACTACTAGATCTACACTTACAATCCATTTTTATTGATTTTTTGACTTATTCTCATACTTTGGTCTTATATGTAAATCAGACAATTCTTATATTGCATGCATTGTTGAGGAAACTTATTATGATATTAGAGGCCAAAGAGATCACTCACATTATCTATTGGATGGATTTTTTGCGCTTTCCATATTCAAGAGGGTCTTTGGAGCAATTTTGAAGCCCTACTTAAATTCTTTTGACAATTCAAATGAACAAAAAAATATACATAGTTGGGATCATCTATTCAAGCTGATTTTTGGTCTAGTTAATCTCTTTGATGAGGTCCATCCAACAATCAATCCGGATCCTCTATCATGAGCCATGTGGCCCCAACCTAGGTTTGACTCTTAGTCCTAAGATTTTGCCAAATAAATATTTTTAATTATGAGGATAATTTTTTTTTGGTTGGTAAAGAGCCTTAGTTTAATTTCATTCCACTATAATTCGACGTCCGAGTACCGTTTTTTTTATTTTTATGAATAACAATTTTATTAAAATAATAAATAGGAAAAGAGCAAAGAGAGAACAACAACCAAAGAGGCCAAGATAGCAGAGAGAGCATAATACACATAAGATATAAGCCTGAGGCTTAGGCCACAAAGAAAATGCTAGAAAAGCAGTCCCTAGTAATGTCACTTATAAAGACATCTGATTACATGATTCCATTGCAACAATGGTGGTTAATTCTCTTGTAATGTCAGCAAGGCCCCAATACTGAGAGATATAATCCCTTGCCATTATAGCTACCATTTGGTGAACAACTTTGTTACATGCACGAGGAACATATGAGAATAATTCTCTTGAGTTGAAGAATTACAATCTCTTTAAAATTTTAAAATATAATAAATCACATTAAACATAGGAATTATAACGAACAAGTAAAATGATGAGTTAGTCCTGACTTAGTTATTGGGCTCCAATCTCAGAAGCCTACATGATAGAAGGCCTCGTTGGTCCAAACCAAATTCACCTTCCTTATATGCCCAACCTTTAAGAGTGGCAATGGGTGAAGAGGCCCCCAACCCTGTTGGATTGAATTATGTTAGGTATAATGTATATTGTCAATTATGTTAGGTATAATGTATTTTGTGGTCATATCGTTGGTCTTCAGAGAATTGTATTTGTAAATTTATAAGTTATGTAAGTCCAAGTCAAAGAGGGTCAAGAAGCCCAGAAGACCACAAACATCAAGAGATAAGCCTAAATTGAAGAACTCAAGATGTCTCAATCTCCAGTATAAAGTCACCTCAAGAAGCCAATAATGAACTCCAAAGACAAACTCAAAAGGTAAAGGTTGGTAAATGGGTGTTTGGGTATGAACTTGACCATTGAAGGACCAAGATTGGTTTAAAAATATGTTAAAATAGTTAAAATATAAGTATGGACTAAATTGAGGACTTTTGGGTGTTGGAGGAGCAAAATCCAATGGTTAGGATATATCCTAAAAAGTCTAGGCTAGATATCGAAAAACCAGATTGATCCAGGCTGGAATGGAAAAACTCTGGGTTTTGCCCAGAAAACACCCAAGATTGATCCCAAGTGTTCCAGAATCAATCCAAAGGCGCACAAATTGAAAAAAAAAATGGTATCATTTTCTAAACGGTTAGTTTTTTTACTGTTGCAACAAGATAAGGTTTTCCCACTCTATAAATAGAGGAATAAACCCCATTAACAAGACATATTGAATGATTGAATCCTAAGTCAAATCCTTAGTAAAAACAAGTCAAATTTATGAGCCCTTGAGCGTTTGAGTTAAATTTTCTTTGGTCTTCGACCTTGAGCATCTTTCTATAGAAAAATCTTTGCTAATGTCATGTGAGATCTTTTTAAACCATTAGTTAAACTTATAGGAAGCTTTGTAGAGTAAACCTAATAGTTATACCTTGCATCTCTAACAAAAAAAAAAGTTAATGTAGTCAAATTAGCTTACAAGGAGGAAACTTGCAACATAATTAACTACATCGCTTCACTTGAAGTTCATAGCCTTTGTCAGAATCACTAGAGGTGGATTCTCACAGCACTTTCCGGATCCAAGTGTGGTACATCATCCATCGGAGCCACTAAGAGGGTGCTTACAAGGGAGTGAATTCTATGGAACTTGTAAGTAAATCAGGTTTTGTTAATTCTACCAATAATAGTTTAGGATAACTATTAATAAAGAATTGAAGAGGCTTGGGGGTGAACCGGTTTGAGAGTGGATGTAGGACTGGAGTGCCGAACCACTATAAATCTTGTGTCAATTGTGTGGTTGTTTGCATCTTTATCTTGTCTTATTTAACTTCTTCTTTTATATATGCAAGTTGCCTATCTAATTGTGACTTTAAGAATTAAAAGTAAAACCTTAAGTAGAATCAACTTTAGGGGATCTATCGGCCATACTCCCACCTTGCTACAGGTAACGCTATAGTATATGATGGAGCCTCATGGTATATGATAGGTTCATGGTGCAAATTGAGCAAAGTACCTATTAATTTAAAGTGGAATTGAACTTGGTTTTAAGAAGTTCAAAAAGATTTGGCCTGATCCTATTCACCCTCCTCTAGGATCATTCGAATATCAGTCTGTTTGCACTTTCAAATTACAGTTAGGCTAAAAGCACTATCAACCTGGGATAGGTCAAGGTCTTTAGGCTTAAAAGATACTCCCTTGGGTAAGAGTTGGCTAGATTTCAACCTGGTCTCATACACACACACACACACATTTGCAAAGGATTTCATTTACAGAGCCTGTCCAACAAGGGAGTTTTCTAGGCCCAAGGACTTGTATGGAGAAACTTAGGAGACGGTTCAAAAGCTTACACGTGTTAACCCCAAACTATATTTTATACCTATTTTGGGTCAGGCTGGGCTGGGCCAAGCTAAGTTTAGGCTAAAATTGAATATGCTCAAACTTGGCCTTAATAAAACTTTTGGCCTAAAAGTTGGGCATAAACTCAGCCCAACCCAAAGTTAGCTTGGCCCAGCGTAACAATTTTTTGGGCTGAACATGTCAGGCTAGCCTAGCCCAATTGACACCCTTAAGTTCCAAAGAGTAGGCATATGTAGCTAGTATTCTTGGATGATATTAAAAATTTTCTATCAGTTTTTCAACTTTGGTTCATCTTATGCTAATTATCAACCTTCAGTAAGCTGCTTAATTTCCAAATTTAGAGTCAAACAAGTTGTTGATATATGTCAATCCCATGAGCATGTGTTAAGCAAGGGTAATGCTAGGAGTCGTGTAAGTGTCCTATGTGAGCTCACAAGTTCAAATCATGAAGCCAAGAATGACTAAAGACCAAGGAAGAACACTGGGAAGAGGCACTTCAAGGAAGGTATATATCATGCATATCATGTCATATTGTGTGCCTAAAATAAATCTTAGACATGGTCTAGGATCCCTAAGAATTCCCTATTATGAATGCCCAAGGTTAGCCAAAGGAAAACTGCCCAAATTGTGAAATGTGCAATTAGTTTCGGTATGAATTTTGGTTAAAAAATTCTTAGCCGAGGCCCAAACCTATAGAGCCAAATTGATTGTGGTATGAGTTTTGAAAAAATACCCAATACCCAAACCGATTGTAAACAGCCAAATCG
>JAOXJP010108242.1:0-43347 GCA_025762735.1 Platanus orientalis | reverse complement strand
CTATACGGTTGGATTATAATATTTTTGTCAACCATTATGTATGCATGTGTATTTTTAAAGAATATTCAAATACAAGTATACTAAAACAAGCTATCATTTCTAATGAATCTATTTATTTCCTTTTGCATATGTAGTTAGATTAGAATATGCTTCTTAAGTTTTCATGTTTTTTACAATATTTCTTTTCGATATTTCAGACATTTCCAATATATGTCTTATTTTGGCTTAACCGATATTTCCACCGACACCGACATTTTGAACCTTGATCCTTAGAGACAAATCTTAATGAAGTAAATCAATGTTTGCTTAAGGAATTAGAGTTGAAAAAGTCAAATGAGTGTCTCCTAGAAGAAAATCTGGAATTACATTATAAATCAAATTCTTTAGAAATAAAGATTAATGATTTAAATAAAACTCTCTCTAAAGAAGTTGAAAACAAGATGAAAATGGTTGAATCTAATGTCAACCTTCTAAGAAAAATTCATGAGCTAGAAAGCAAAATCAAAATCTTAGAAGAACAAAAACAAAAGTCCCTTGGGATAATTGCTCAAGGTGAAGAAAAATTTGAGAACATGTTAAACATGGACAAAAATAAGGGTGATGTGACCAGGCTTGGCTACGATAGCAAATTGTCAATGCCAACCAAGACCTTTATGGGAAGGCTCACTATTGGACCAAAGAATAACTTTGTTAAAGGTAAGGTCCCCCCTCAAAAAGGAAAAAAACAAAGTTGTCCAAGAATCATCTAAATTTCATGCCCCTAGTTCCAAGAACTATAAAGTCACATGTCATTCTTGTGGACTAAAAGGCCATCTGAAATTTGAATGCAAGAAGAGGTACAATGATTGGAAATAATTTCAATACCTCAAAAAGAAAGAGCTTGAAAGAAGAACCAAAGAAAATGATCTTCTCAAAAGTGAAAAGTTAAAGGGACACTACCCTTAGAAGGAGTGGTATGTGAAAGGGGGAGAGAAGTAAAATGAAATTTCATTTGGTATTTGTCTTTCAAGTAAAATGACATCAAATATTTTTTATCTTACAGTAATAGATATATTGTTTGAATTGCCATGATATGTTTAAGTCTATAATAAATATTGACATGAGAAATTATGTATCGCCTTATACTAAATGAGTAAAATGGGCATTGTATGATAAAGGGAGTGAAATAAGGGGAGACATGGATTATGAATTATGAAAATTTGTCCATATGTGTTATATTACTTAGAGTTAATAGTAATATAATTACTTGCATGGAAAGGGGAACTCTTATTGTTCCTAATAGTAATATCTACTTGTACCTTGAATTTTGTGCAAATCAGTGAAATTTTTTAATAAATTCAGGGGGAGAACTATTAAATATGGGTTATGCTTGCTTGTGCTGAAATGGAACATTATTAAAGAAAAGGAACCCATTGTGCTTCATAATAAAAATTTTGTTGAACCACATGCTTAATAGTAAAATATTTTTTGCCGAATTGAAACTAAGCTCTACCATAAAATATTTTTATGAACTAAGTGTTTAATAGTAAAATCTTTTTTATTGTGTATATTGGTACTTTTTTTTTTAAGTGTCACTTTAAGGATACAGTTAATAACCTTTTGCGAGAAAGGTATTTTTTTGTTGAAGTTGACACAGGTTAAGGAACCACATATTAAGGGGAGGTTCACCACCATTTGTCAACTCATGACAAAAAGGGAGAGAGAAATGGGAATGTGGAGTATAGCCATGTACTTAGGTTTTTATTTGTAATGTAATGTAGAAGGAGATTGCCAATGTAACTATTGTATTGTCAATCCCATTCCAAAATGTAAGTACATGATATATGAAGTGGGGTGGTCAAGTCTTACATGTCTATAATTGTTTATGTGGAAAGTGTAATGAGTCATCTAAGACAAGTCTGGAGGAAGCTGCATAAGGAACATCTCACAAACAGGAAGACCCCAAGGGTAAGTCCACAAGCTCAAGAGACTCAAGCCTTACAAATGAAGATCTCAAGATGTCTCAAGAACCCAGCCTAAGCGAAACCTAGAACCAACTAAGTACTTCAAAGGTAAATCCAAAGTAATGTTGGTAAGTGGTTGATAAGAAATTGAGCCTAATGACCATACGATGGTTTAGAAAAACCTGCTCAACTCATAAAAAAGGCCTCACAAGCTTTTGGACCGATCCAAAAAATACTCAACCAATCCAGGTGTTCTCGGGAAGTGATCAGAGCTTACGGGAACAATCTGGACTGATACAAAATATTTGGACCGATCCAAATTTCCAGATTTGGTAACGTTTGTTCCAGCTTGCAAAATCAATGGACAAGATTGAGTCCATTCGAATTTTTTCACACTTTATAAATAGGATCTTCCTCCAATTGGACCCTAATGAAGAAGAGAAAGTTCTCTCATATTCTATTAAGTTATATCATTCTTCTTTGGGTGTTTTAAGAGCTACTCTGTTGAATCATAGTGGTAAATCATTATTAGCTTGTGAGGTTTATTGAACACAATTCAAGAAAATCAAAACTCTTGAAAATCTTCTATTGAATCGTGTGTTAGGGTTTTCCAACCTTTGGAAACCAAGAAAGCTCTGAGAGAGACCTTGAACCAGTTAATTACATCTCAAAGAGTTCTCTGTGAGAGTGCTGCTACTACAATAGTAAAATCCACCAACGTTAAGAGGCATTGTTGTTGTAAAATAAAGTCATATCTACCTACAAGGAGGTCAATCATCGAAAGCAAAGTCTTTCACTTCTTTGCTTGAGGAGCTCTTGTCAGAGTCACCAAAAGCTCGTTTTGATACTTCCGTCTGAGACACCGGAAGGTGTGAAAATCTTCCATCAGAGTCACTAGGAGTACGTTTGTCAGAGTCACGGGGCATGTGGATCTTGCAAGGCGAGTGGATTTCTTATGGAACTTATAAGTAAGGTTTTGTGATTTTTTTTTGCATAGATTAAGTGTAATCTAGAAATAAAATCATTACCTCACTGAAGAGCTTTCGAGAGTGAATGTAGGCTCGGAGTGCCAAACCACTATTATTCTCGTGTTTATTGTGTGATTGTTTGTGGTTGCATGTGTTCATTCTATATTTCACTGTGCAACAATTGTATGCGGTCTAAGTGATTTTGTGTATCCTGAACTACAAATTAACTCACTGCATAGTTAAGAAACCTAAGGAATAAAAGTAAGATCTAATATGTGAATCTATCAACATTGCTCCTGCTCTGCTATAGTTCATTATAGGGCATGACAGAGCACAGTGATCTATGATGACATTCTTAGTGCAGTTGTTCATTGAGAAATGCTTATGCGAATGCTTTACCTATTGTGCGACTCATGTGGTTATCCTAATTGATTTACTTGAAATAGTTATGTTGAACATTCCGCTTCATAATTGAGTAAAGATTTTAAGTAAAGCAAAGTAACTACAGATTGGACCAAGTAGTTAAATGATTTTGTAGACTGATACAGATCCTATTCACCCCCCCCCCTCAGGATCGTTGGATATCAACTTTTTGCAATTTCAGAGTCACTGCTGACGCTAGCGTCCTTACAGTTGACGTCATCCCTAGGTGTTAGACGAGAGAACAGTGCAAAACCAATGCCACAATTTGGTAGATCATGTTTTTTCATGAATAATCATGTGATCTGTTTGTATGTTTGATGAGTTTGAAGATCTTTTATGAAATTTTCTTCATAAATTCAAAGAAAATCCAGGATTCGATTTTTCTCAGTTTTTTTCCAGATTGAAGTTTTTTCCTGTGATTGGTTGGTATGGATTTGGTCACCCAAACCTAAAGAATCTGTATAACTTTGTTTGACAAGAATCCATGAAGTATCAAGGGAGTTCTGGTGATTTTTGTGGGGTACCTATTGACGTCATGGGTATGCTCATGGGTTAGGCCGAGTTCCTCAACTGTAGAAATCAATGGTTGGTCTCGTATTGATTGGTGTTAATGCAGCACACAAATCCAAGATGCCCAAAATTGATGCAGCACAACTCCACAGATATCAATCCAATAACTAAATCAAAGCAAGACTAAAGAAGAGGTGTGTAAAGGATCTCGGGTCTGAGTTTTGGTTTCAAATTTGGCCAAAACAACAGGGGTGTTCAGAGACTTTAGCAATTAACAGGGGTTAAACAAAGGGGTCAATAGGGTCTAATATAGGTTCTAAGCAAGGCTAGTTTGTGCGTTAAACACAGGTTGTTTAAACAGTGTCTAGTTATAGCCAGCAATGCATATATGTGCTTTTGGGTACAAGTAGTTAATCTGGTCAGAATAGGTTCAAGCAGTCAATGAACACTGAGGCCTAGATGGAGATGGGTAGAGCACAAGCTGTGGAACAGATTAGGGAACTGGAACAGTAAAGTATGACTGTGTGTATGGTCAAAATAGAGGTGCACTAGACAAAATAATCAAATGATCAAATCTCTGTAATCACACACAGGTTAGAGCTAACTTAGATGATTAGGCAACACAGCACACGAGGGGTATGGCTGTAGAGAAATGCACAGAACATATATATGTCTCTGTTGTGTGAGCCTCTGATCAGTCCTTCAATCAAGGCCAATGCTTCCATCAAGATACCAATAGTGGGATCTATGTCTGCTGCTGCTGTATGTGATTATATTAATCACCTGTTTACTTCCAGATATCACCTAGGAACTTCATTCTGCAGTCGCCACCATGGAGAAACAAGGCAGTAGAAAGATTTTAAGGCTGAAAACTCCCAGAGAAAAGATGATCAAGGGTGCCACAGGGATCAATGGGTGATTAAGGCTGGAATTCTGATAGAAAAACCCTAAGGAAAAGGATTGATGGTCTAGCCAAGTGGTTTGAAAGTTGGGAAAAACTGGGTTTTAACGGAGGACTCTGATTTCTTCTGGAAAACAGTGAGGGAAAGTGTGAAGTTTGATGGTTACAGGATTATGGGTTTCAAGAACTCATAAAGAGAAGGTTTCTTTAAGAATATTGGAGTTCTTTAATGGTGGAAAACCAGTGAAAAACAAGGGAAAATAAAGAAGAAGAAGAAGAAGAAATAGAAATAAAATAAGAAAAGAATAGTACTTGGTGTGGGTAATCACCAACCTCACATGCCCTTTTTTTTTTTGAAAAGATAAGGAGAATTATAATAATATTCAAAAGAAACATACAAGCAGGGCATTGTTCGAGAAGAACAAGGCAAACCTGCCACTGACAGGCCCAAACCAACTTTAGCAATACATGATGTAAGCGTCCCAACTATAAATCCATGATCTAAAGCCTGGGCCCTCCCTTTTTTTGGCTGTGAACAAACAATCATATATTCGGGAGAGGGTAGCGTCCAGGATAACACGCACATCCTTACTTCTATTGTTGAAAATTCTATTGTTCTTTTCCTCCCAAATAGTCCAGCTTAGCATTCCTGACACCAATAGCCACATTTGCTTGCTCATACTTGTAGACGTACCCGCCCATTGACTAGGCCAACATTGGAGCAAGTTTGACATGGTCCTCGGCTGCACACACACTACTCCAAAACAGGCACAAAAATGGTTCCACATGGGCTAAACCCACGCACAATGCATAAATAAGTGAGCAATGGATTCTCCATCCTTTGTGCACAAACAACACCAATTAAGGATATACATACCTCTTCTAATCAAATTATCGATTGTTGGGGCTCTATTCCACCACATTTCCTAAAGAAGAAAGGAAACTTTACTCTGGAGAAGCGAATTCCAAACACAACGTTCCAAGCCCAACCCTCGATCTAAAACAGGGATCAAGCTATCACCCATGGATTTCACCGAAAACCCATTATCCTCATCCAAACTCCAAATCATCTCGTCTCTGGCCTCTCTATCTCCAAGAGTTTGGTGCTCCAGGATCTCCAACAAACACCTCACTTAACCTATTTCCCAATCATTCAAATTTCTCCTTGGTTGGATGTTCCACGAGCAAAAACTCCTTGTCCTAATCATGTGCTCTTGGACCGTTCCCCATGTATTTGTCGCCAGGTTATAACATGTAGGAAAACGACTAGCCAGAGCTTCAATTCCGCACCACCGGCCCTACCAGAATCTGACACTCTCCATTGTTAATTTTGAACCTGACATGATTGAAGAAAGATTCAATGCCTTTATAAATGTCCCTCCACAGGCTACAACCTAACCCTCCTTCCAGTTCTCCACTTCTCAACCCATACCCCTCCTCTCCATATTTCGCCACCATTAGCCTTCGCCATAGAGCACCTCTTTCATTACTGAACCTCCATAACCACTTGTTGAGCAAAGCTCTAATAGTGATTCTTAGGGGTTTGATGCCAAGGCCTCCCCGTTCATATGGCCTGCAAACTTTCTTCCAACTAACCCAATGAATCTTCCTTCCTGCCAGATGTGATCCCCAAAGGAAATTTCTCTGAATCCTCTCAAGATGATTAATCACAGACAAAGGCGCTTGGAAGAGAGAAAATAAATTGGAACATTGGCCAACACACTTGTAAGATGAACCAACTTACCCCCTTTTGAGAGATATTTTCCTTTCCACCCTGCTAGCTTCCTTTGCATTTTTTCAATTACCGGATTCCAAATGCCCACAGAAGACGATTTAGCACTTAACAGAAGCCCAAGGTAGGTGATAGGCAAAGGAACCAGCTCACAGTCCAGAACACTAGCCAAACTTCTTGCATTAACTACAGGCCCTATAGTGCTCAAGGTTGACTTACTCCAATTCACTTTCAGCTCGATTGCTAGCTCCATAATGAGAAGAATGCATCTGAGGTTTTCCACACTCCTGCTCCGCTTTCAACATGAAAAGAGAATCATCAGCAAACTAGATAAATGGAATAGAAGGGTCTTCTACATTCAGAACAAATGCTTGCACTAAGCCCCTTTCCTCTACTCTGATCATCATTCGACCTAGCAAATCAGCAATCAATATGAACAAATAAGGCAAAAGAGGATCCCCTTGTCTAAGACCCCTTCCTCCTTTGAAGAATCCTTTCGGAGATCCATTTACCAGAACAGAGAAAAAAGGAGAAGAAATACATATTTTAATCCAATTACTCCATTTTCTCCCAAAGTCCATCTGATCAAGAACCCAATCAACATATCCCCAGTTGACATTGTCGTAAGTCTTCTCCATATCCACCTTACATGCCACCCCGGTCATCCCGCCTTGACCATAGCATCAATGTACTCATTTGCAATTAGAGAACAATCTATCATTTGCCTTCCAAGCAAAAAGGCATGTTGGGACTAGCAAATAATTCCTCCTAGGGAAACTTTGAAATGGGTTGCCAGAGTCTAAGCCAATAACTTGTAGATGCACCCCACTAAACTGATTGGTCTGAAATCTTTCAACTCCGCGGCTCCTTTCTTCTATGGAATTAGAGTGATGAAAGTTGCACTCAAACTTCTGCACCATCTATTTGCCGAATGAAACTCAACAAATGCTGTCATCACCTCCTTTCCCACTACCCTCCAACACACTTTCAAGAATTTGGGCGAAAAACCATCCGGGTTAGGAGCCTTATCATCTTCCATGGAATTAAGGGCAGAGAGGACTTCCTCCTCTGAAAACAGTCTCTCCAACCATCTACTCATATCCTCCTCAATCCTATTAAAAGTCACACCCTCTAGAATTGGTCTAATAAGATTCGGCTCATTATATAAGTCAATATAGTAACGCTCAACTATGTCTCTAATCCGATCTTAGTCATAAACCCATTCTCCTTCCACCTTCAACCTGTTCATGAAATTAATGGACTGCCTCCAGCTTGCCATTTTATAAAAAAAACTTCGTATTCTGGTCCCCCTCCTTAAGCCATGAAACTTTGGATTTTTGTCTCCATGAAATTTCCTCCATTCTGAAGAGACAACTATATTCCTCCTCCTCCCTCCTTTTCTCAGCCTTCTCCTCTTCATTCAAGCTACACACCATCTCCTTTTGCTATTAGTGTTCCATCCTTCCTAAACACTTGACCTTCCTAACTTCAATTTCCTCAAACTCCTCTCTACGCCATCTACATATCCTTTCCTTTAGCAACTTCAAACGTTGACCTAGCATAAAACTGGCTGACCCCTCCTCAACCTCTGGCTCCCACCACTACTTCACCTTCTCAATAAAACCCGGAACTTCTAGCCACATGAGATTAAATCTAAAAGGGCTCCGAGCATAGGACTGACCAAGAGACCTTAATACAATCAGCGTGTGATCAGATCTTGGGTTTGGGAGGGTTTCCTGAGTCAGTCTCACCTCCACCTCCATCCAATCCATCGTGAATAGAAATCTATCCAATCTATTGCTCACCCGCTCTCCTTGGTTTCCAGTTCAGGTAAAGCAAGCCCCACTTAAAGGGATATCCACCAAAGATAAATCCTGGATGAAAGAATTGAACGATCTCATATGATGTGTCATCCTTCTCGCCCCCAACCTTTCTGTTGGGCATCTAATCGCATTAAAATCACCTCCTACACACCACAGAACCTTCCACTCCCCATGAACTTTGCACAGGTCTTCTCTCAACAAACCAAAAGTTGCAGGATCACACGGACCATACACACCTGTAAACGCCCATTCATTTTCAGAATCTTTCACCCTGCAACGAATGGAAACCGAAAAATCACCGACTCTCGACTCCAACACTTCCAACTTGCTCTTATTCCAGGCCACCAAAATTCCCCTTGCACTTCTAATTGTTGGCTTGAGGACAAATCCGAACTCTCTTCTCCCCCATAAATCCATCGAAATTTTTCTATCAATATGCTATACTTTCGTTTCCTGTAAAGTGATCACTTCAAACTTTTCCCTTTTCAAAAGATCCCTAACCCCCCATCTTTTATCCTCCCTCTCGAGACCCCTAACATTCCAAGAGAAAATGGTTGGCATCATCATAAATTTCCTTTTTATTTGAGTTATCTCCCCTACCCCTCTTTCTCTTGCTTCATCCTTTCCCTAGGTCATCATAGTTAATGTCCATTTGAAGATTCTTCAGTTCCCTTGCTCTGCGGCCACCATTGGGTCTATTGACCATTGCTTTAGGTCGCTTTGGACTCCAGCTTCGCTTACTTTCAATCTCCCAAAAAAAGTCTTCAACCATTTGCTTTAATTCTTTGAAGGAATATCTCAACCTTCGTTTAACCTCCGCGACCTTTTTGATGACCCATTTTGACCTTCGGTGTGGAGGGGGGAGCATCATCAGAGGCTCCTCTTCCAATAATAAATCATCTTCCTCCCAATCTCCATAGCTTTCTCTACCTCGTTGATCAGCCATCTCAGCTTCTTCTACAGAGTAGTCACCCCATCGTTTTACTGTGCCTTTTTCACATTCCAACCCTTGTCCTTGATCATATTCCCTTTTTATCATTCCCGTCTCAGCTGAATTCCTGCACTCAAATTTGTACAATGGACATCCGTACTGCATTCCCCTTCCAACACACGAGATGACATTTCATTACGATCACAGTGTTCTCCCCCAAATGAATCCTCCCTGCTCCAGTCAGATTCGTCGCCCTCCAAGGGATTGATTTACATCACAGATTTGCCTTTGCCTGCATACGATTGGCCTTTGATTGATCCTGGGGCTCTACCCTCTTCTCGAATGACAATGTCCTTCTGAACCAAACACGGAGAATTTGATTTCAATTGGTTGCCGCTATTGACCCATGCATCCTTCTTCCTCCATTTGTATCTTTTTGTTCCAATATCGCCGGAACCTTGAACTTGATGATGACCCATGCGATTCCCCTTCAACCAGTAGGCATACTTACCTGAATTTCCACATTGGGATCTCCTATCTTTCACCACGGACCACCCTGCTTGATCTCCTTCCCAATCGCTCCCCCTCCTGCTAACGGCGTCGATTTTCCTGGAGCTATTTAGGACCTTAGAGTTTATTCCCCTTTTATTGTCTCGTTGATCCCCTTTTAACGAGGGCTTAGGCTGATATTTAGGGAAGTCCATTACGGAGTAATCCCATAAGTAAGGCCCAACACGGGAGTAAATCGGCCCATTAGCACGAGGCTTCTTTTGAACCCGACTTGCCTCCCTAGTCCACCCATTTCGCCCATTAAAGGGTTTGTTGTTAATTCGAACCCGGTCCGAAAAGATATTTATACCCTGTCGACCCTTCCCTGGGTTTTGATCTCCTCCCTGCAAATCAAGAATCTCCTCCAACAATTTGAAATTTGAACTCCCAAAGTCCCTTCTCTTCCCGCTTCTTTCTCTCCTTTCTCCCTCCACGTGTCTGCCCCTTCCTTGTCGCCCCTCATTCCGATCACCTGCTAACACAGGAAGGATTTCCGCCGCCAGAAAGACAACTGAGAGCTTTGGTTGCCAAAGCTGGATCTTGTACGCTAACTCCACATCCTGAATCCACAAAAATTCATGCTCTTTCTCAGGCTTTCTCACTAGCAAAGATGCCCACTCCAGCGAGCACGGATCATGAGTCTCAACTTCTACGAGGCCTCCGCAAGCTATTCCTATCTTCTCGAAAGTTGGTTGTCCCCACGAGTGGACTGGTAGTCCATACACCCATATCCTCCCCCCTTCTGGCTCTCTTCCTTTCCATCTACAACCAACCGATGGATGCCATACATTCAATAGGAGATATACCCCCGTCCATTTCTTGACACCACTCTGGAGGACCTTTTTTGCCTCAGCCACTGATGGAAAATAAAAAAGAAATAATCCCTTTGTTAATCTCCTTACCTGCAACTCCCCCCCTATTCTCCACACATTTTTCCCCATTCCCTTAAAGCTGATGCACTGGGATTGTCCCCTACCACTCGGCCAACCAAGCACGTCTTCAACCACTCCTTACGGTTCTCTAAATCCTCTTTGCAAAAGGATAAGAGTGTCCCCACCATGCTTTCCTCAATTCTTGGGTTCCAGTTTAGGCACAAAAAACTTGAAAAAGATAGGAGTTTCACTCATGGAAAGCAAGAACCAGCCAAAATTTGATTAATTTCATTATACTAATATAAAAAGTGCAACCCTATATATAGACTCACAAACTCAAGAAAATAGCAAGAAACCAAATTAGAGACTCTTAAACTACTAGCGTACTTGCTACCAAACACTTTTCTATACTCAAAACCATTAAAACATTGACTTTCTAAAAATTAAAACTACTAAGATTAAGCCCTTCTAGAGAGTTTCGACCAACACTCTATGAGGGCTCCACTTTGACTTGTTGACTCTCAAAAATTACTAGAATACCATTGACAATAATGTCTTGTAACAAAAATACTCAAAAATTAAAATTAAAATGTCACCCAGGTCCTAAACTCTATTAACTCATAAATATTAAGTAAAATAGTAAAATAACTCTAAAAAGACACCATCATGTGTCCTAAAGATGTTCCTCCTTGTATACCCATCTATCTTCTCATGTGGACCCCACCAAGCCACATGCGGGTCCCCCATGGCCTTTAATGTTTACGACAGGTATTCACTTCTAATATACAGAACAATGATCATTGGTATCTTATGTGTGATTTGGGATCGTGCAGACAGTGAACCGTAAATGTGTTATGGGGCTGTGGGGTCCTAGTTCCTGTGAAAGGTAATAAGTGACAGTAAAAACAGCAACATTTGTGTTATGTGGATTAGTAGTTACATAAGACATATTAGAATTAAGCCAGAATTTGGGTAATATCCCAGATGAGTCGAATAAAAGGGAAGGGGCCAGCTTCCAAGTCATGGGTGATCCATCCCAAATTCAAGTTACCACCATGAAGTTTGATGGCAGCAGCTATCTTACATGGTCTAAGTCGGTTCTCCTCTACATACAAGAGAAAGATAAGGAAGAGTATCTTACTGGTGAAGAATGCCATGATTAAGGGGTGGTTGTTAAGCTCAATGAAAACTGAAATCAGCAAACATTTTATATTCTTAGAGACTGCACATCAAATCTGGGATGCCTTGGCCAAGGAATACTCAAAGATTGGTCATGCTGCAAAGGTGTACGAGCTACAACGAAAAATCATTGATGCAGACATTAGAGCTAGGTGGGACCCACACATGGCCTTGGTGGGGTCCACACGAGAAGACCATGGAGGGACACTTGTTTTCAAGCCCAGTGGAGTTTATGTTGCTGATTGGGAGCTTTTATTAGTGGTTTTATGTTTTATGAGTTGTTAGGGTATAGGACATAAGTGGTTTTTATATTATTGTTTTGGGAATTTTTGTCAAGGGTAGATAATTCAAAATATTGGTTGATCGACATGGACAAAGAAGGTCACGATTTTTAGGTTGTTTGTTTTAATAAATTTCTTTATTGTAGTGGGTTTTAGAGTCCTTAAATAGGGAGTTCTCTAGTGTAATTGAATATGAGAGATTCAATAAAGTTTTTTTTTTTCTTGCCGATGCTATGGTTCCATTAGAGTTTGTTTTATTTATTTATGTCACTTTATATCTCTTGTTGGAGGGGACACATGTTGGTGAGGGTATTTTAGTCTTTATGTTTGTAAGTTGAAGAACCCTAAAGCCTTGGAATAGGTCTAGGTCTCCACCTAGTTTAACACTAGTGGTAGAGGCCAACTCCCTCCCCTTGGGTTAAAGATCTTCTTCCCCATTCTTTTTTCTATATTTTTAATTTTATTTTATTTTTATAAGATTTTATAGCTGTTGAAACTGAAGTACCTGTAGCAAAATCAACACCAATTGTTCATCTTGAAATTTTCAATCAGGGTTTCATTCACAGGACTTCTCTAAGTGTTGTACGATCCTATTGAATATAAAAGTTTAATCCCAGCTGCAATTTGAAGAAAGTTATACTTGATTCCTTCAGTGTCAGGCGTTAACACAACTTCTGAACCAACTCTAGAAGATCTTATACCAGCAACAGTCCACCAAAGATTTGATCAATTTATCACCTCTAGTATCTTCTAGACATCCGGACGATTCTCTGTATGCTCCACCAGCAAAAGAAACCCCTTAAATTTCAGATCCATCTGTGTTATTTTACACCAGGCATGGCATCAACCTGCTGAACAGATTTTAAGAGATTGCATACTAGCAACTCACAGCCAAAGTTTCGTTTGATTGAAGCCTTCTAAGACATTCTCGGTACCTAGACAATCCTCCCTGAGTGCACAAACCGCAGGATAAACCTCATCATAGAAGGCCCTCACCTGAGTTCTCCCACACCATGCATGAATACAGCCTCTTGAGTGTTTTTATGAGATTGCATCCTAACCTTTCACGAAAATAGCTTTTCCAAGAAGGACTTTTCCAGGGTATTAGGAACCCTTGGGCGACCCTAGCCTGTGGGTCCCACTTCCGAAAATTTTACAAAAAATAAATACCCATACAGGGTTATTTAGGGCTGGCGGCAACACTGTTCCAGGAAGTTATTTTCTTGAAATTCTTCGAAACTTCAATCCCAAGCAACTACAATCACGGAAGTTGATTGCAATCATTCTCAAAGGCATCAAGGAGTTATTCTGCATTAGATTCAAGTACTGCTTATTCAATTTTGGCTCTCTTTTCAAATTTGTGAAAGTAGGCACTTTTAGCATATGTGGCATCCGGCTTAGAACTGAGTTCTAAATTACTTGGCCTAAACTAATCACCCATAAGTCTTTAGGATTGCCTAAATATATTATTATTTTCATCTTTATGTCTATCAAATCATTCTTGGAATTATTTGGCCCATTTCCCTAATTTAGGCACTTTTTGGGAAATTTTCAACCATAGTATGTTTTTGTCTGGACCTCGTTTAAAATTTCCCCATTCCTAATTTGACTCAAGAATCAAACATATTAGCTACGTCTTAAATTGTTTATTATTTTGTAAGTCCTAACACCTCTATTGCATATTGAGCCTAATTTAAAGAACTATCTGAATTAGCATGTGGACTTGCAAGTAAGAATCTTGTTTATTTTTCTTTATTACTTTATCAATTTCATTCCTATCTCCTAGCACACACTCACTATCCTACATGCATGTTGTATCACTTACTGTGGTGTGATTACTTACGGTAGCAGAGAAGTAACCTTCTCTCCAAACTTTTTACATTGATCGACTCCCTGTTTGGAAGTTCTTAACTCAGATTTGCTGGAGTCACAGCCTTACAGGTTCTGCCCACTAACTCTTCTAATTAGTACTGCACTGTCCTACTTGAGAAACTTATCAACATACCTCGAGTACTCCATCTGCAGTCCCCCTCAGGCCTTTATTGGAGCTGTGTTGCAAGCCTAATCAGCCCCTAAATTTCCTAAATAATTCATGTTGAAACCCCTAAAATCCCTCTACCACAGCCCAGATTTTAACCCGTTAAGCCCTGTTACCCATACTCCGAGTTTGGTCCAACAGTCCCTATACTCTGCCCAGATCAGTACCCCATTGAACCATCATCTGTTTTAACCCCATTGCAGCCTTATTTCTAACCTGCCTTAATTTGTACCCAACAGTCCCTATAGATTGCTGTGAAAGTGATGCAACTAAAGAAAAACAAGAACAAAGATAACAGAAGAGAGAAACAAAACAAGGAAAATGAGCCCCAATGCGAAGGTTACACATCACACCATATGGCATACCACCCCTCCTCAAAATCCGGACAGACCAACATCCATTCAAACAGGATATTATAGATGTAGGTTACAAGAGCTGTATTCGATCTTTCTTTGCCCTCAAAGATCCTACCATTCCTTTCCTTCCACAACCCCCACGCAATTGCCCCCAGAAGAGCTTGCCAGATGAGAAGACATAATCCTTCTAGACCACATATCCCCCAACCTGAAATAAGCCCATGAAACCACCTCAGAAAAATCCAAGGAATTTGTAGATGAGATAAGAAGAAAGCCCACACCACTTTAGTCAAGGGGCAACGAATAAGAATATGATCCACAATTTCCTCCTCCATTATACATAGGGCACATCTGTTTGCCAAGTTACATCCTCTATTTTGCAAATGGTTGAGGGTAAGAATTTTATCCAGGAAACAATTCCAAATAAAGAATGATACCTTAGAGAGAATCTCCACCTTCCAAATGCTTTTATGAGGGACTAATATGTTGGTGGTTTTAGAAAGTTTAACATATAAAGATTTGGTTGTGAATCACTCTTTACCATTAAGAACCCAAGCCCACTCATCCCTAACCGCTGGTTCGGGGCAAGTATTGCCCAAAAGACCTAATAAATCAATCAACTCATCTACCTCCCAATCATTTGGAGTTCTCCGCAAACCCGGATCCCACACTCTAGGGGATAAATCAAAACAACTAGACACCATTGCCAAGGGATCTAAAGCCAATTTATAGATATTCGAGAATTCCAACCTGAAGAGGCGATCACCTAACCCACCAATACTTCTAAAAACAAATGTTCACCCCATCACCTAATTTAAGCCTAATTGACTCCCAAAAAAACTGAATTCACAGCCATAATTGATTTCCAAATACCACATACATGTCGCCATTTAACCTCATTAGACTCCCAACGAGAAAACTCCCCAAACCTAGCCACCACCACCTTCCTCCACAGACTTTCATGTTCCCGACCAAATCTCCATAGCCATTTGGCCAAGAGGGCCCTATTATGATCCCGAATCCTTCTAATCCCCAACCTGCCATTCTCCAAAGGCCTACAACAAGAATTCTAATTAACCAGATGATATAGATGCTTCTCCGCCGAATCATTCCACAGCAAATTTCTAAACGAAGTCTCCATCCTATTGGCAATAGAGGATGGAATTGTAAACAGGGATAAGAAATAGTTGGGCATGACCGCTAAGGTAACCTTGACTAACATCAGTCGCCCACCTTTTGACAACAAATAAGCTTTCCACGAGTTCAATCTAAACGAAATCCTATCAATCACCGGCTCCCAAATCCTCTTCGATTTGTAGCACACCCCTAATGGCAAACCTAAGTATGAAGCGGGAAGGGAACAAATTTTACAACCCAATATCCATGCTAGACTTTCTAAATCACAATCCTCCCCAACTTGGAATATCTCATTTTTTGCCAAATTGATCTTTAAACCCGATACAGCTCCTTTTGAACCACCCAAAAGTCCCCCTGTTGTCCACTGTTTTGGGTATTACACACCATCACACAATTGTTGTTTTACCCAGATTGTGATCTTATAACTTATACCTGAAACTCCTCTTTGTGAATTAAAACCCCAAGCCTTTATCCTACACTTGTGTGTACACCCTCTTGTACTCACTCTTGTTGTGCTTTAGTTAATTGATTGATATTTTGGTGGTGTGATGCATCAATTTTGGGATTAGAGCTTGTGTGCTAGATCAATCGTTCAGTTCAAACAAGGTGATCGGCCTTTGGCAATTAATCATTATTCATCATTAAGGAAGATGTGGGAGGAACTAAAGCATTACACTACTTATCGCCCCTCTTGTGTGAAAGACTCCATAGCATATCAAAAACATGTTGAGGAAATACAAATCTTTGAATTTTTGGTGTGATTAAATCTTGAATCTAACAAGTTTGAATCCAAATTCTGAATATGAACCTGTTCCCTTCATAGAGAGGAAAGAAGAAGAGGGGTGATGAATATGTCACTTTCAATTGAAAGATTAGCACTTGTGTCTACCTCTACTAAAGGAGGTCATGGTGGTAATATAAGATGTGGTCGTGGTGGAAGGATTCAGTAACTCATCGGATGATAGAGACAGACCACAATGCACATTGCGGTCGGTAGAAGCACATTAAAGATCAGTGTTGGGACCTCCCTGGATGCCCCCAAGACTTAACCCCGTGTTAGTTTCAATGGGTTAGGTCTAGTAGTGGTAGAGAAGGTGGTTGATTTAGCATAGCAAACCCAACGCTCACTAAGTGACTTTGATACCTATAAAGTTTCCTCTTATAGTTCTTGTTCCCATACCATCTGTTCCTCAAAGGGAGGAAACTTATCTAATAAAGAGATTGTGCTTTCGCACGCTTTATTTCTCAACTTGAGCATCCATCCACAATCCACGACTCCTACTTCATCCTTCGCCCACTCAGGCACATCTGTGTCCACCTTGTCGGCATCAGTTACTACTCGACAGTGTTCCAAGATCATTGATTCAAGGGCCTCCCACCACATGACTAGTATGTCCTCCTTATTCACATCATACCATATTTGTTCAAGCAAAAATAAAGTTTGAATAACAAATGGTTCTTTTTCGCCTGTTGCTGAACAGGGAGATATCCTTACTACTTCTAATTTGTTTGTCCTTTGTTCTTCATGTTTCAAATTTTACTCTAAATTTGTTGTCTATTAGCCACCTCACCAACAATCTTAACTGTAGCATTACCTTTATTCATTCATATTGTGTGTTTCAAAACATGGCAACAAAGAAAATGATTGGTTTGGGGCATGAGAATGATAGTTTATATCTCCTAGACTCCAACCCACCAATAGCTACTTTTGCAATAAAGAGAGATGTCTCTCATTCCATATCAGATGAGTTATTCTCATGGCCTTGTCAACTTGGACATTTATCTTTTTCTATATTAGGGAGGTTTCCTCAGTTTTCATTTTCTAAGTCTGATGTTTATTGTGAACCTTACTAATTGGCAAAAGCACTGCGAGTCTATTTATCCAGTTAGAAATAATAATAAAAGTTTAGTTCCATTTTCACTTGTGCACTCAGATGTGTGGGGACCGTCTTTTACTACCTCTTTGTCAATTTTAAGTACTTTGTGACCTTTCTGGATGACTGTTCTCGAGCCACATGGCCTTATTAGTTGTAAAGTAAAAGCGATGTAAGAACTACTTTCAAGTCTTTCTATAATACGTTTGTACTCAATTTAATACCAAAGTTCAAGTCTTAAGATCTAACAATGGCAAAGTGTATCTTTCTTGAGACGTGTTTCTTTTTTTGATGAGTTAAGGATTGTCCACCAGACCACATGATCGAGCACTCCTGAGCAAAATAGGGTAACAAAAAGAAAAAAAATAGACACCTTCTAAAGATTGCTCGTGCAATCATGTTCACAATGAATGTACCAAGGACCTTTAGGTTAAAATCCATTCAAACCATTGTCTACCTCATGAACAAGATGCCTTCTCGTGTCTTTTCTTATCAATCACCTCTTGAAGTGTTATCTCCTAACTCTCTCGTGTTTCCTCTTCCTCTTGAAACGTTTGGATGTATTTGTTATGTGTATGTGCCCAAATTTGATCGCTCCATGTTAAACCCAAAGCCACTCAAATGTGTCTTTCTAGGCTACAAGATCGATTAGAAAGGGTATAAGTGTTATCATTCCCCTACTTGTCGCAAATTTGTGTCTAGGGATGTCATTTTTTTCGAATCTTCTACATCTCTTCAAAGGGAGTAGTCTATAAGTGAAGAGTTATCATCTTCTTTTCCATTTCCAATTTCCTTACCCTTTCCTATTCCCTTTTATCATTTTGATGGCATTAGTGGTTTGGTGCAAAGGGGGAGACTGAGTTGCAAGTTTGAATGAGACTAAAAAAGCAGGGAATACAAGAACAAGACTTACCTTCTCATGAACCACTCCAAAAGTCAACTTTGGATCCAGTTCTTGAATAGGTAATGATTCCTCTTTCCCTTCTCAACCTTTTGATAATATTAACCTTGATCAGCCTATTGCTCTTCGAAAGGGTGTGAGGAGTTGTACTAAACACCCGATGTCAAACTTTGTCTCATATCATGCATTGCCACCATCCATTCGTAGTTTTTCTATTGTCTTATCGTCTATTTTTGTTTCTCGCAATGTATATGAGGCTATTTCACAACCTAAATGGTGGGATGCTATGGAAGAGAAAATGAAAGCGTTAGAAAGAAAAAAACAAAACAAAACAAAACATGGGAGCCAGCTGATCTTCCTAGAGGGAAGAAATTATTTGATTGCAAATGGGTGTTCACAGTCAAATATAAATCCGATGGCTTTGTGGAGAGGTACAAGGCACGTTTGGTTGCCAAAGGGTACACTCAAACATTTGGTACAGATTACTAAGAGACATCCGCCCTAGTGACAATGAATTCAATAAGAATATTTACTTCATTAGTAGCGAACCAGAAGTGGCCACTCTTGCAATTTGATGTAGAAAATGCTTTCTTACATGGAGTTTTGGATGAGGTATATATGGCTACACCACCTAGATTTCTTAGGCCAGATGCAAAAGAAAAAGTTTGCCAACAAAAGAAAGCATTGTATGGTTTGAAGCAGTCACCACGCGCGCTTGGTTTGCACTTAGTTTGATAGATTTAGAACAGCCATGGTGAATGAATTCTATAAACAAGCCCAAGCAAACCACTATTTTTATCAAACGTCAAGACCTTAAGACGATAGCTTTAATAGTATATGTGGATGGCATAGTGATTACAAGAAATGATGAAGTGGAGATTGCATGACTTAAAAGCAATTTAGCAAAAGAATTTGGGATCAAGGATTTAAGCTCATTAAAATACTTTCTTGGGATAGAAGTTACCAAGTCGAATCAAGGCATCTTTGTGGCTCAAAGAAAGTATGTGTTGGATCTATTAAAAGAGTCAGGAATGGCAGGTTATAAACCTTGTACCTCACTCATAGAGGCCAACCATCGACTAAAGGAGAATGACAGTGACAAATTAATTGATGCTGAAAGATGTTAGAGGTTGGTGGAACAACTTATATACTTGTCCTTAACTCGTCCAGACATCCCATATGCAGTAAGTGTAATCAGCCAATTAATGCATGCTCCAACTCAGAATCATTTGGAAGCAGCATACAGAGTTATCAAATATTTGAAGGGTTGCTCACGAAAGGGTATGTATACAGGAGACATGATCATCATCAAGTAGAAGTGTATGCTGATGCAGATTGGGCTGGCTCATTAACAAATCGCAAGTCTACTTCAAGATATTGCTCATTTGTTGGAGAAAACTTGGTTACTTGGAGAAGCAATAACCAGTCAGTGGCTGCAAAGTCTAGTGCCAAGGCTGAGTTTAGATCCATGGCCCGAGGCACTTATAAATTGTTGTGGCTGAAGAAATTGTTAGTGGAAGTTGGATATCAAGTAAAATGACCAATGAGTCTCTACTATGACAATAAGGTGGTCATAAGCATTGCACATGATCCTGTGCAGCATAACAAAACTAAACATGTGTAGGTGGACCATCACTTCATCAAAAATCATCTCAAAAAGGGCAGTCTATGTACATAATTCATTCAAACCACAAACCAACCAACTTGGTATGAGACAAATCATACACATACAACTTTACCCTAATATGTATACTCTTCTTCTCTCTTCCTTCTCTTCTCCTCTCCTTCTTTATTGCTTCTCTCTTCTTCTCCTTCTCTATACTAACTGCAGATTTCAACGGAGAATGTGTCATGAGAATGCTGACACATTCTCAGTTGAATGGATTCGCCTGCTGGTTAAAGATGGAGGTAAGATTCTTCAGTGATAATCATCTTTGACAGGGAGTTCTCTATCCAAGTCAAGATATGCCCAGAGAAATTGAAGATGTTGTGCAGGCCCCATGTTGCATCATCACTGAACCCGTATGACACCTACGATCAATGAGGTGTCATTACTTGTCTGTGCACAGAGCAGATCCCCTACTCTGGCTGATGAATTGGAGGAAGACTCAAGACCATGATGGGAGCTTAGCCTCAAAGATGGCCCACACTGGAAACAAGAAAAAAAGGGTGGCCAGAGCATCCAAATGCTACCCGGTAGAGCCACCAACAAGATCAGAGACAAGTGGTGGAAGGAGAAGATCGGAAAGAACATTAGACTATTAGAGTGATATTAATGAAATTTTATAATAAGAGAAGGCCCACATTAGAGTGATACTAATGTTACCTGGTAAATATCTCAAAATCTTACTGATCTCCTTTTTTTCTTTTTCTTTTGTAGTTTGGGGGGGGGGGGGGGAGAAGGACATTAGAGTGATACTAATGAAATTTTGGTGAAAGTAGCTTTTGTTTTCAACACAACATTAGATTTTCTATGCCAAAGCATTAATCCTGCCTCTTGCCCACAAGAAATTCTTGAAGCATTTCTTCAAAAATATAATATTAAGTCAATACATTAAATCAAAAAACATGTAGTTGCTGCACAAAGAATTAAGAGGCTGCAGTTTAGATTGAGTTAACAGAAAAACTCAGATTGAAATGCCAACTCACTTGTGACCAGTCAATTAAACCATCATCTGTCTTAGGAATGGTGTTAATTGGTGAATGAGTAACTTCTTGGGAACTTGGAATCTGCCAAATCAAAGAAAAATATAAAGAAACATAGAGAGAGAACACAGCTTTTAAATGTGACAAAAAACTTCAATTCACCAAATTCTACTGAAAATTACTTCAAAAGTTTTTTTAATTACTGTACATTATATGAAATAGCATAGATGACTGATCAAACATAAATAATAATCTTAACCCAAAAAAAAAACATAAATTGTAACTTAAGAAATAATCCAGAAAACAGTTGTAGGACCATGCTCAACTGTTTACAAAGCACATAACATACCAAAGTAGTCACACAGAATTGTTCACCAGCTCCTTCACAATCTGAAGCAGTAATAATGGGGCTTGAAACCCAGACAAATCCATTTTCTTGGAAGAACTTGTGAGTAGCATAGGCCAAAGCATTCCTCACTCTTGCAACCTAAAATTAGCTTGCACAATACAAATGGACCATGTTAATATATAAGAGAGAAAATGGAAGAATCTTATTACCACTCGTGAGAAAGCTAAACAGCAATAACCATACAGCATGGCACATCAGAAGGAAAAGACCTTAGGAAAAGATGTATGAAACCAAAGCGTACAGACATTACAGTGTAACAAACACAAGATATCAAAAATGCCAATCGAAAACTTGACACACTTGTCTGTCTGAATTCGAACATTTAGTAAATAAAAATAAATAAATAAAAACTAAAAGGAAATAAATAAACAGAAAAAACAATTGAAGTACAGTACCGCTTTAAAATGCATAAAGCAGATTCAATTTAACAATTTCCTCATCTATCATATCAATATTGATTTCCAAATATGTGATTATGTGTTTGGCAATGATGTCCAACAAAACAGTTAAAAAAATTGTTTTAGAATACAAGAACAAAAACTAACAAGATGACCAATAAACAAGAAAAACTAACATAAGATGAACCGTTAAACAGGAAAAAAAAAGTATGATCAGATTACTCTTTAATGCATCGTAACTCAGGATTCAATTTAACTTTTTCCTCAACTGCAATGTCAATATGATGGCCAAAAATGTGCATGCAGCAACAACAGATAAATGCCTTATCTTTGTCAAAGTGATCAGTACATTACGATTACAATAGATCTTGACAAATAATAAACCATGAAATATTTAGACTTGGGCATCCAAGATAAATGCATTGAGAGATGGAGATAGAGCCAACTATCACAATCATGGCAAACCAAAAATGTCATTAGAAGAAATGGTCTTTTTGGCGTTACATTGTCATGACATTCACAAACTGAGATCCTAAACAATGCCAAACAAACAAATTAGAGCCAGAACACAAGCTAAGATTCTCAACCTAAAATGTACCTGGTTAATTCACATAACAAAGTTCCATTTTCCCAGAACAATGTAGAGGAATATGGAATGGATGGTGCGGGTAGAAATGTCATGTATACACAGTTGGGTATTTTGGAGTTATTTATGGTTGTAAGGGTATGTTTGGAATTAACCAATCATGGAAGATATACAATTTCCTCTTAACAACTTCTTCTCCTCTTCTTCTTCCTTCAAACCCTACAACAACAACTTGGTATCAGAGACATCGAGAGGAGGAAACTGTCACTGGACCTACAATACAGCCACTGACATCAGCATCATTCAGTCAATTTGCAAGTTAGTTCTTTGGAGAGGTAGTTTTTGGGAGAACATGATTTACCAAGTTTTTCTATATGGTTGGATAATGGTTTTGAAGACTAAAGAGAATTTTAAAGAGAATTTTTTTCAAAAATTCCAGAAATTTCAGTTTTACCAAATCTTGTCCCTGTGTTCTACATGGAGTTTAATTTCGAGATTGATTGCTAAGGATTTTTTCACCCTAATCATAAAAGAGTAAGGGATTTAATCTCATCTCAATCTGATGAGTATTGAATGTGTGGTGATATTTTTGTAAGGTATGTTTACCGCCCCATATAAAGCCCCTATTTTTTGTTCTTTTTTTGTAAGTTCTCAGGTCTGCACTTGATCAAATGATATTTGTGATACGTTCAGTTCATGGAAGTTTTTGCTTGTGAATTGTGAAGCATTATACTCGGTTGAGCACAATTAGGAGGCCAATTACTTGCGAAAATGAGACTGTGTGGTCTCTTTGGTTCAAGGAACCTGGGTGCTGTGAGGGCAGATCCGATTGTTCTCTTTAAGGACTATTGTGCAGCTTTGTAGGGGTTGAAATTAGGCTGTGAAACCTTATGAAATTTGGCTGAATGCTAGTGTACCTCAGTGTAGTCGTAACTGCAGTGTTGGTACAGCATATACCTAATTCTTTTGCGTCAATAAATTCTGAGACATGTCTGACGTCAGTGAGTCCTCTGCCCCTAAAGCTGGTGGACCATCTACTCTATGATGGAGGCATCATGCCACATGGCAGCCCCAGGGTGTATCAGCATAGGAGAAAAGTTCCCGTGACTCTTTGGTTCGAGTAGCACAGCTGGGTGGGGTCCACTTTCATCAGTCATGTGGGGCCCACTTGGAGTTTCCACTGGTCGAGATCGTGACAGGCTATGGGGATGTTTATTAGCATTTTTTTGTTATTTTTTGGGGTTTTTTATTCAAGTTTTATATGCCAGGGACATAATAGGCATTTTTAGTTTTTTTATGTTATAAGAGGGGGAGAATCGTGTCCTGCAATTTTAAAAAAGGGAAGCCAGCGTATTCACCTTCTAAAATCTTGAGTAAGGTTTGATGTTTATAAATGGGGGGTCTTCATCAAACATTAAAGTATAATAAAATTTTGAATGTTTTTCTCTGTTGTTTGCTCTCAAGGCTGCAAGCTATTTCCAAGATTTTGTGCCAAGCCTTGGAACTTGATTGGTGAAGATCACCATGTGTGAGTTGGAGATTTCTCACAGATACTACCACCTGTCTTCTTCCTCTTCTCTTCTTCTTCTTTATTTCCCTGGGCTTTCGTACCGTTAACTTGCTGCCATACACCAGAAACCCATCTCCTTTTCCTCCATAACCCACCTCTATTCCATCACCATAACCAGTCGACCAACCATACACCTCCTCACTTTGTTTGTTCTTTCGATATTCCATCATAAACATCATCATCTAAACCCTCTCATCCTGTAAAACCCATCCAGCAACCCCAATCCTATATCCTTTTCAAGAAAACCCATCACCACCACTTATTGTTTGCTGTCCAGAAGTTTTCAGCAACCCTTTTCTCTGTTATACTTTAAAGGGTAAATTACAGAATGATCCCTTGCATTATCTGACAATATACAGTCTCCCCCCTCAACTATCAATAATACCAAGGATCCCCTTTGACTTATACTGTTGGTTTCAAAAAACACCCTGCCGTTAGTTGTCCGCTGTTGACCGTTAGTCAAATAAATCACGTGACTAAAAGTTCTTTCTAAAACCCAAAACTACCCTTTTTCCTATATCAAAAACTAATTAAATTTTTTTAATAAAAAATGATTTTCATGATAGCCCTAAACTACCCTTCTTCCCCGACCAGGCACTAACCCCTTCACACCTTCTTCCCCAACCCGGTGCTGTAAGCTTTTGCCCTAGTAATAAACCACAAGCGCAGCGTTGGTTCAGCCCCGATTCCCCTACACACCATCCTATAACGCCACTCATTCAACCATACCCCTTCTTCTCCATCTCATCTTGATTCCCTGAGAGCATCCAACATAGTCGAATCTGCTTGTTTCGACCAAAGCACCAACTCTCCTCTTAGAACCAGCATCACCTCCGCCTCACTCAACCCATCAGTTATACGCGGTGACACTGGATTACATTGAGATAGAGAGATGAAATAGAACCAAAAAGGAATTTGATCTTTCAAAGGTCAAAAGAAATTCCCCATCTTCCTTTTCAACCGAGGGTGGACGATGGATTATATTGAGACAGACAGAGAGAGAGAGAGAGAGAGAGAAAGGAAAGTGAGCACTATTTTTAGTTGGTTTATTCTATGAATCCAATGGATTGTAATATCAATGGACACTATTGTTATCTTAGTGGTTCAGCAATTGCAAGCTTGACTGCTTCTGAACCCTAAACAATAACACAAGCAAATGGCTTAAGTGATACGCGGCGACGCTGCAAGCACCTACCAAGAGAATATCTCTTGCTTCGAATCGGCCATGTTCGCCGACGCTGACTCAGATTGGAAAGGAAGACTTATAGAGAGGTCCAGGTTGAGGTCTTTGAAGTGTCGTTGATGTTGCTCTTCTTCTGAGGTGACACTGCTACTGTTTGCCTCTTTTGAGGTACCGTCGCCGTCAACCGCTACCTCTGTATCATCCTCTCTAAATACCACCGCCCCATTGTCACCCCCACCATTAACCTCACTGCCAACCCTCCTTTGCGAACATTGACCCTTGTTGTCACCGACCTCGCCACCCCACTCCAACACGGCGTAAACAAATCCTATGCCCTCACCATCCCCCCATCGGATCATCCAATCTGACGGTAAAGACAATGTAGGGTGCCATGAGAGGACTCAAGACCACCTTGCATTCGTTCTTGTTGGTGTTGTTGTCAAAGCCAAATCTCACCAGGAAAGGGTCGTATGGGCTGGAAATGCTATACTTTCCAGATGATGCGAAGAAAATTGTAGAGTTTGGGTTGAAGAATGGGGTTAGGGTTATGCTGGAAATTGATGCTCCATGTGAGTTTGATCAATTGGTTGCTTTGAATGCATTTTCAAATCATTTTTATCAAAAATCTTTCAATTTGTCCATTGCCAGGCACACTAGATCATGGGCCGAAGCTTATCCTAAAATCATCACCTATGCAAATATGTTTTGGTGGCCGGAGGGCATAGAGTAGGAAGATCAACTCGCATCGGGAATTTATTTTGACCTTTAAAAGATCAAATTTCCTTTTGGTTCTATTTCATCTTTTAACCCTTGGATTTGGAGCAAAACATTTGGAGCAAATTGCCGAGCAAAGGGAGGGAGAGAGGAAGAATATAGGAGAGAGAGAATGTGTGTGGTCAATTGGCGGTCGGCGACAATATATCGAGAGAGAAAGAGAGAGAGAGTGGTCGGAAAAAGGGAGGAGGAAGGAAGAAGTGTATCAAAAGTGGGTAATTTTGGGTTTTCAAAAAATATAGTTTTATTATTTTAAAAACGGTTTTAAACAATGGGTATAGTGGTAAAATCACATCCAAGTTAATTTTTGCAATCAGAATATTTTTGACAGGGGGTTTTTGGTATTATTGATAGTTGAGGGGGGAGACTGTATATTGTCAGATAATACAGGGGGTCATTTTGTAATTTACCCTACTTTAAATCCCATTAGAAATTATAGTTTAAATCGTGCGGCTGCATCAAAAGCTTTTTCCTATAGTTTGAACCTTTTCAAAATTCAAAATCCCTCGACTCCTAAACCTACAGTCAGTTTTTCCAGGTTGGATTTTGAGTTCTTTAAAAACAAACTCATCTGTACAACCAGCTGAGTAAAAACATACCCTTGGTCCTATAACATCAGTGGAAGTAATCCTTGTTTGGATTTGAAGAGAGAGTCACCAACTAATTCTTGTCTATCTTGCTGTGTGGGCATACCTATGCATACAAGGTGTTCGTGAAAATTCGCTAAGTGATGGTAAATGAAGATTCAAGGGTAATATTTGCTGCTGACTAGGTGATATTAATATCTAGAAGAAGTGGTTACATATCTTAATGGTTGCTGCCCAGATTTACACAGCCTGAGTGGCTGAGTGTATACATTGGATTATCATGTGTATGGACAGATCATAAGACTACAAGTGGCTGCCTCCTTTATCAATCAGTTGTTGTCTATGTTGTTATGTGCTGCTCACCGATGGGAAACCATTGAGGACTGAGATCTCCATTATTCTCTGCAGTACAACTTCTACAATTACTACAGGTATATTCACTCCTCTCATTGAGTACTCCGACAGGCTGACCTCTAGGAATAAACCATGTTGTCACCAGGGTTATATACACACCCTCAGCCTTATCACCCTTATTCCTTCATCAACAAACCCTTCCTATTACATAAAACCCATAAAGACTAGCTAAAGATCTGCTGCCAGCCCCTTAAGCTTGTGCCACTCTCTTATGTCCATGAAACCTTAAGTCTTTATATGGATGTATGCTAATTGTCAAATCACATGGTCATTCACTAATATTGGCATAGGAACACCTCATCTGAATTTCATATGTTGCATTCTTAGTGTTCAAGTTATTTCCATTTTCTTTTACTTGAAGTGCACTTAATACTGAATAAGAGTCTTTTTTTTTTTCTTTTTTTTTTTTTGCTAAGAAGAATTCATTAACGGGGGATAAGACATCCCCAAGAAAAAAACCCCAAGAAGGGATCAAGTACAAGAATCAAGAATCATTTCCCCCCTCCATTTTTTCAAGTCACAAAGGACATAACCCCTTCCCCCCCTTTACAATTAGCAACCCAAAAACACCATTTCTCCCTAGCTTTTCTAAAGGTAATAAAGGAGGGCGAAGCATAGTTTTCAAAGCATCTTTGGTTTCTTTCCAACCATATGGTCCAACAAACTGCCGGCAAAATTCGGTTCCATATGAGCTCACCCATGGGAGAAGCCCTTGGCAATCTCCATGAAAGAATAGTGCTCTTGAAATTACTGGGAAAAACCCAGGGAATCCCAAGCTCCTTAAGAATCATACACCACACCTCCCTGGTGTAAATACAATGGAGGAAGATGTGATCTATGGATTCCCCTTCTTGATAGCATAAATGACTAACATTTGGAAGGATCATACCTCGAATTTGGAGATTATCGATAGTGAGAATCCTCCCTTTGCATGTTGTCCACATGAAAAAATTTACCTTTGAAGGAATTTGGGTACCCCATATGAGATGCCAAGGAAACACAGAAGAATCCGTTTCAACCAACATGCTATAACAGGACCATGTGGAGAATTAACCATTCCCTAAATAAGACCAAAGACTTAGATCATCTTTTTTTGGATTAATTTGGTTCGACTCTAAGTATCCAAGCAAGCTTTCCATTTCATCGATTTCCCATTCATTTAAATGCCTTCTCACCGGAACTTTCTAGCCCGATCTATCTCCATCAACTTCCCAGTAATCCACTACCCAGGCATCTTTGTTGTTAACCATTGAATAGATGGAAGGGGCCACAGTCTTCAGCTATCTTTGAGTGCACCATATATATGTCCAAAATCTAATGAGTGTCTGATCCAATATCCATAGATATTCCTTTTTTGAAGTTGGTCATTTGGCCCATGATGGCTTTCCAACAACTCGTGCTGTAGGGGTTCCTAATCGTCGGAGACATCCGATAAAATTGGAACGATACAGAGAAGATTAGCATGGCCCCTACACAAGGATGACACTCACAAATCGAGAAATGGTACTGAATAGGAATCTTGTTTATAATTACATTGTTAAGGCTATTTTATATTGGATCTCTTCACATTAGGTTTTCCCTTGTATGCTACATCACTCTATCTGGTACTAGTAGAGGTGCTTTTTGTGGTAGTACTAAGGATCCCCCATATATGTTAATCACTATTGTCCGATTTGATTGTAGTAGTTTTCTAGAGAGGTCCTAAACAGCTATGTTGTAAATCACTGGCAAAGGGAAGCTTGATTATTTAATAGGTGTTGTCCAAATGCTAAGAAGCAGGTTCCATCATTTTCTAGATGGCAAGCAGAGAATGCTACCATTATGTCTTGGCTACTCAATTCCATCCAGCCCACTATTGCAAATCTAATAATAGCAAAGCAATTAGGAATGTAGTGACTCAAACTTACACAAAGAAAGGGAATAAAGCTCAAATGTATGAACAGCGGTAGAGTGTTTCTCAGTTATGACAAGGAGATATGTCACTGGCCTCTTATTATTCTACACTTCATGGGTTATGGGAAGAGATTGATTACTACAAGACATTCCAAGCTCAATGCCCTCACAATGCAATTTCTAGCAACAAACTATAGAAAAATCGAAATTTTAATCTACTGGTTGGACTTAGTTCTAATTATGATCCAGTAAGAGTAGAAATTCAAGGAAAGGAGCCCCCTCTCTCAATGAAGTTTATTCATATTTGCATCATGAGGAGAGACGTTGAAGTGCCATGATGACTCCCCCTTGATGCAACATGCATGTAGGTTAGTGAAGTGTGTGCATAGTAGATATGCATAAAATCACTAAAGCAATAAAGGGTTATAACCTAAATTCCTATTCGCACCATTCACTTACAAAATTAGGTGGTTCTTAAGTTAGGTTCATCATGTATTAAAGGAGTTAAGGTAACAAAGCAATAAACAAGAAAGAAACCTAATTAATAAATTAAGAAACTTTAGTAATTTAGAGAAATAATAATTGAAAAGTTGTTGTAAAGAAAATTTGATGCATAAAAGTGGGCTAAAAAGTGTTCAAAATAAGATAATCATGTGGGAAAACAATAAAGAGATTAGGGGTTTTGCATGGAGTAACTTAAGTTTGGTAGAACAATGATTAAGGTTAGGAAAAATAAGCTAAGATATTAGGATTATACTCAGACAATTAATAAATCAGCCTCAAGTCCATGCCACATACCACCCACAAGATTACTACTGTGCTAGGAATTAAAAGAGGAACAAAATAGGGAATCCAATACCTGATTTGGATGTAAATTACTTAATGTCTTCAAATATGAGAGCAACCAGATTCCAAGGCTAGCATGCCGAAAATTAGATAATGGAAAAGCTTCCAAAATCAGCCCAAATTGAGGTGTTGCCGCCTCCCTCTAGTAAACCATGATAGAGTGTCAATACGATGGAGTGGAGTTTTTCTGTAGGGTGCAGCCTGCTAGTGGATCGCCTAGGGGTGTAGTACACCCTAAAAAAAACAAATCAACCAAAGCTTCGATGGTTTGGAGTTGGTGTCTAATCTTTCTAGAATCTATCCAGCAGCTAGTACTCACGTCTAGCACTAACAGAACCCCATAGAACTCCTTCAAAACTGAAGTATTTCAGCAGTGATTTGCTAAAGGTTGTATCGCCCAGACCTTGGTGATGTCTTGGATGTGTTGGTTCGAGCAAAATTTTGAAACTGTGATGATGGTGATGATTCTACGAGAAGTTATGTGATTTTCAGCAAAAACCAAACCTGTAAAAATTTAGAGGATGAAAAAAAAAAAGGAAAGGGACCTTTAACCCAAGGGGAAGGGAGTGACCTCCACCACCAGTGTTAAACTAGGTGGGGGCCTAGTCTCATTCCAGAGTTTTGGGGTTTGACTCTCACAATTAAGGAAAAAGAAGAATAAACAAATTGAATTCAAACCCAAATATCGCATAGATGGAGAAAACTTGGTCGTGAGGTTATATAAAAACTCCCCACGGCTAGGTTATTACAAATAAACATGTGTGTGTCCAAAAATAACCTCGAGCTCAATGCTCATATAACATAAATACCCTCACTAAAAATAAAAAGACATAAAACACCCTAAGAGACAACTCATGAATAAAATACCCTTAAAAACTTGCACCCCCCCCTACAAGAGACATAGATAAGTACAAAATAAATAAAAAAACTAGACTAAAACCTAAAATAAGCTTCAAGCATAAACCAATCTCTCTTTCGGCCATGTCCTCATCAACTCTCCCCTCCTATGGAATGATTAACTTTTGCCACCTTGATGAGGACATCGAGTCCAAGTAGGCTTTCCAGACTTACCAAAGGAGACAAATGGACCCCTACTCTGGTTCTAGTACAAAGTCTCCACATGTTCGAGATAATTATTTAGGATTTATTTCAGTACTTTTATTGTTATTAGACGGTATTTAAGTCTCTTGTTGAGGAGGACACATATCTATAAGGGTAGTTTAGTCTTTAGTTGTTTATTTGGGGTTTTACGTCATTATTTGTAGTTTTGGGGCATTTTTTATATGAGCATATTAGACATAGGGGTATTTTAGTCCCTTAAGGAAACTATATTATAGACCTAGCCGTGGAGGGGTCTTTATATACCCCATGACCCTTTTTTTTTATGGGATGCGATATTGATTTTGGATTCAAACATTGACTCTTCTTCTTCTTCTCTTGGTTGAAGGTTGCAGCATCAAAACCCTACAATGAGACTAGGCCCCCACCTAGTTTAACACAAGTGGTGGAGGTCACTCCCTTCCCCTTGGGTTAAAGGTTCTCTTCCCTCTTCTTTCCTTCATCTTCTAACTCTTTGTTTACATATTTGTTTTGCTGAAATTCTACAAATTTCAAAAAAATTGCATACAAGACACCAGAGATCAAATTTTGGTTCAATTTAAAGCTTCTACAAGATGCAATACACATGGGCGATCCTACTTATGGTGGAAATCTGATCAAAATTTCAATTTCTGAAGTGAAACACATCAGAATACTCACTCCCAGCCCAGGAGTGAATAAGGTTGCTAGACAATTCAGAGATCATATACCAGATCCAAACTACTTAGGATTTTGTTGATTTGATTTTTCCAGGGTGTTATAGACCCCTGGGGGATCCACCAGCAAGCATCAAACCACAGAAAAATTTCTCCAATTTGAAAACCCACCTAGGTTTATTCTATGCAGACGGTACACCTTGGAATTTGGGGTAGAGTTTGGAGTTCTTCAAACTCCAGTTGTTTGGCTGCTTTGTTCTTGGAATCTGATTGGTTGCATACTAAAGAGCATAAATGGAGTGAATCCCATCAAAATCAGGTGATATTTTCTCTAATTGGTGACTCTTTTAAATCCACTAAAGTGGTGATTTTGTTGGACTGTTATGGCATGAGGCTTTGGACTGTGGGATTAATTTTTTGAGTAAATTCCTAATGTTCAGCCTTATTTTTCTGAACCTAATCATGTTTAAACAAATTTTCTACCATCCTTTTAATTTCTCTCGTACAAAACCATAATTACTTTGATGTTTTCTCATATTCTCACCATGTTTTGATCACTTTTAGCCTACTTTTGTACCTCTGATTTTCTGGATAGCAACCTTACAATTACTACTTCTCTAAATTAATTGGGTTTCTTAATTCATTAATTAGGTTCTTTTATTGTTTTGGCTTCCCTGATTCTTCTAATGTATGATGAACACAACTTAAGAACTACCTAATTTTGCATATGAATGGTGCTAGTAGGAATCTAGGTTATAACACTTTATTGTTTTAGTGATTTTATGTCTATCTCCTATGCACACGCTTCACTTACTACATACATGCTGCATCACACCTCCTCTAACCATGGTGGTAGAGGAACTCTTTGTGGCAGAAGGGGTGGAGGTAAGACCAGGATGTCTAGCAATGACAAGGGAAAGAGAATTAATGAAGCAACTATAGCAACTTAACAAGCATCAAATTCTATGAGAACTCCAACCAAAAAGGGGGTCCAAGGGATAGCATGGCTGTGGACACCACATGGGTCCACCTTTGGGAATCACCATCCGTCCCATGTCAAAGGGGGGTTCAAATTATAGGAGTGGTTGTATTAGTTTGGGTAGATAGGTTGCTTGATTTTTATTTGATCATAGTGGTATCTTTGTAATTTTATGTTTTGGGACAGATTTGGTCAAGGCGAAATCTGGATCTTATATTGAGTTTGGGTGTTTGGGTGCGTTAAAATCTAATGGGTTTAAGTTTGTTTGGTTCTAGGATGTTTGGAAACAAGACAAGTATGACTTTTCAAACTTCTAGTTTGTTCAAGTCTTAATAAGAGTTATTATATAGGCTTGTAAAATGTATTTTCTCATTGCTATTGGAATTCAAGTAATGAAGTTTTATTACATGGAAGATCTCTAACATTTGAAACCGTAGGTGTGACCTAGATGAGCTCTTTTTCTTCTCTCTTGAGTCTTGATCCTCTTTTTTCTCTCTTCTTCATCTCGCATCATGTTCACGTAGTGCTGTACACGACTAACTGTTCACAGGAACTCCTCCCCTCATTTTCTTTCTGTTTGAGCGGTCTTCATCAGTTTAATTGCCGCAGAATTGTCCTATATATATAATCTGATTAAACCTTACTGTAATCAATCATAAAAAATTTATTAAAAAAAAAACTAAATTTCCTTCCGATCTTAACCATAGATCTATCAGTCTCTAAAAACCTTACAACCTTTTCCCTGTTAATCAACCTGCATAAACTCTTAAAATCTGTTCCCCTTAAAATCACCCACAACAACTCTCTTTCTTCTATCAACCCCAGACAACCCCACAGCTGTCTTTTTATATCCCACTTCCATTCTTTAACTTCTGAATTTTCTGTTTCTCAGAAATTCCTTCTTTTTAACCCATAAAACCCTGCTGTAATCCAAAATCCAGTATCCCATCTACTAACCCCACAGAAATTCCATAATTATAGGCTCCATATAGCAACCATCCACTAAATCTCTCACAGAACCTACTTTCGAAAAAATATTCCACCAACTTTGACTTTTCCATTAAACCCTAGATCTTCCATGATACTTGATGAGGAAAATCAGATTTTCTTCGCTCAGTTCTGCATCAATCAGCCTATTACAGCACAATCAGAAAATGCAGAAAAAGAGTATTATATTTGAGACTTGGAACAATTATATGAGACATTGGCTTCTTGATCACTTTAACAATAACTAGGCTTTCTATAGATACTTAAAGTATTGGCACAGCAAAAGATACAAAATCTAATGTATGTAATTTCCACAGAATCTAGAGTAGCATAGCAAATCAAGCCCAAAGAAATCCTCTTTTTCAATAGTGGCAATAATTTCTAGAAAATCCAATACCATATGTCAACTAGGAACTCAATACAGTATCAAACAAAATTGAAACATAAATTCAAAGACTATGAATTAGTTTTGAACCAGGTTTCAAACTACCAAGTAGCAGCTAATCTATAATGACAATGGAAGTAAAACAGAAGGGAGTACAAAAAGAAAAAGATGTAGATGCAAAACAAACTAATGATGAAAGAGAACTTTCTCTTATTATAAGCAACTGCCTATGGCATCATCTTGTAACCAAAATTTCGAGAAACAGATATAGAAAAGAGGCTAGAAAACTGTATATACTCAACAAGAAGCAGAATCATACCGCACCAAATGTGTTTGTTCGAGGACGAAGATGAGCCTTGGTTCTCAAAAATTCTCTGCTTACTCTTTTCTTTTGAATGGGAAAGGAAGGATCACTCTTCCCAACCTATAAGATGAAATGAAAAGATTAATATGATAAAAGGAACGTTACCCTGTAAGAAATTGCAGTATACGCGTTCGAGCTCAAAAATTAAAACAAACAAATAGAAAACAAAACAAAAAAAATTAAAGCATAAATCTCTTTTTTGGATAAGAGAATATTTATAAAAGGGGGGAAGGCATCCCAAGATTTTTCTCCTTCCGTTTTTCACTTTAGCATTCTAATTAAAGTTGCATACTATCATGCTGTTCCACAATAAAGTTTGGCTATTTATATTCCATTTTATAAGAAATGAGCAGAAGCCCATACTAGAATATTAAAATATTAGGTTCATTAAGAATATATTAAAATATTAGCCGTATAACATATAGATATGGTAATGAAGTAACACCAGTCAACAGCCAAAATAATTTAGTAATTATCTTCTGTCAACAGCATAGGAATCTCATGCCAGACTAAAAATTCCTCCAAAATAAAAAAGAATCCCTCGATAAAACCAGATATGAAATGCAAGATCCTTAAGAATGTTATGAATAAAAAATAAACATAGGCCATCAATGTGAAAAACAAAAAAGGTACTTGCCTGTAAAATGATGTGCTCCTGAATTAGAAGGAAGTTTAGAAAAGAAATTTCAGCACTTGGTCTTTTGGGAGACATGAACCAACCAGAATCATGGTATCCAAGAATTTGGGTGAAGACGGTCCACACCCAAGGCAAAATAGTGGCAGGAAATCATCAAGGAAGGGAAAGAAGGCATCCTGGAGAGGTCATTACCATATAGATAGCATGACATAGGGAATTAAAACCTGAACGTTTTGGTACTCTTTTCTTTCTTATATATATATATATATATATATATATATTTTTTTTTAATTTTAGTTTAAAGTAGACAATTCACCCTTTATTGCTGCACTCATATGTTTTTTTATAAGAGAAAATATCTTTAAAGAGGAGATAAGGCATCCCCAAAAGCCAAACAACAAAGCCACCGATTACAAAATCATACACAATTAAACCAGCACAACCAATCAAGTGACCCTGTGATGCCGAACACGAAACAGCCCATAGTCAAAACTTGATGGATTTATGCAAAGGTATTTTGGGTTCAATATATTTGTATGGTAATAATTTTTTATTTTTTCAATTGTGTACAATGTTAATTTCTTATTAGTTTGTTGGGGTTTTTTATTTTTTAATTTTTCATAAGTGGGTTTTTTATTTATTTTCAAGTACAAAATATTTTATTTATTTCTTAGAAAAATGAAAGACCTACTTCTGTCACTTTTCTTTAGGAATTATTTTGGTGGGTCAGATGTTACCCATTAGGTATGATTTTGGTGCCATTTGAAAATTTATTCAGTTACCTTTCCAACGAGTCCAATCTCTTGTGAATCCGATGTGATTTGAGAAAGTGATGACCAAAATACAGGCAGGATATCACTTTGTGACTGCAATCTAGTGTTTTAGAGTTGTTGTTTAAGCAAATTTAGTTAGAATGGGATTTGGAAGCTGGAATGTGAATGAATGAAGATTGAATGAAGCAAATTCCAAATCTCTTGGATGTGTGAATCTGTGATTGCCTAGGCGGCAACTGGTGTGATTCTAGTTGGTATCTTCTTCTTTTCTCCATTTTTTGAGAGATATTACAGTAAGATTTTATTGAAAAGCAGAACAAGATACAAGCAAGCCTTCACCGAGAAGGTGAAAAAAAAAGGTAACAACAAGAACCCAAACAAAAGATAGACTAACAGACAGACCAAAAGGCTACATGTCCTCACACCATGAGGAGTAACAATCCCTTTCCACAAAATCAGCCCTTATAGAGCACCAATCAAAAAGAGCTCTTTTTTCCTCTATTACTTTTCTTTGTTTTTCTGTTATTTATTGTTATTATTCCTACATCAGATCATTCCCTTTTGGTCCTGCATCACCCTGTTTCAAGAAGGGGGTAGAAGTAAATGACTGAAGCACATGGGAAAGATTTGTGCTGGAAATCTTTACAAATAAAGAATTGCAACCCTAGTTACTCCTGGATCAATGCACTATGATATTGGAAATTGATAAAATTATAATGCGCTACTCATATGCATAATGGTGAGAGACCACAAAACCCTCTGAGTACGTAAAATTTGGCTAAATCCAACACAATCACAATTGTGTAAAGGATTTTTTTTTTTTTTTTTCATATAGGAAGGAAATCCTTTTTTGTTGAAAATTTTAATTAGAAAGTAGAGATAAAATGTATAGATGTACATGTGACACCATGGCCCCAAAGAAATCCCATGGCAACAAAAAGAAACACATTACATCAAAAACCACGTGTATACATCACCTTTCTTGTTTACACACAAATATCTACATAACTGGCAAAGCATAGACGAAATAGTGATGAATTGTTAATAGCAATGTCTTCTTTCTTCTTTTTTTCTCCTTTTTAATAAGGTAATGATATATCAGTAATCCAGATAGAAAAAAGGAGTGCACCCCATGTAAAACTACACTGCACCGATGGAATAATAAAGCAACATAACCAGCTACAAAAACCATAAGCAACCTCTAATTTCTGCAAAGAAGCTACGGTAGCGTTTGGATAAACTTATAATTGACTTTTGACTTAAAGAATAAGTTATTTATATTTATAGGATTCGATCCATCAAAATTTTCGTATAAGTCAATGACTCAATTTATCTGGTAAATTGTTGGATCCCAACTTAAAAATAAGTTGATTCTTTACTCTCTCTCCTATTTATGACTTATGCATAAGTAACTTTCTAATTTGCAAACCAAACGCAAAAACATAGGGACTTATGACTTCTAGCACTACTTATGACTTCTGGAGTGCTAGAAGTCATAAGTTGTTAAAAATAAGTTTATCCAAATGCTACCATACTGTGAATATCTACCAACAAGATTTGCAATCGATGTGGTGTGCACATAACACTAGTCCTACTTTTTCATGATTCTTATGTAAGTTATATCTTTAGACCAAAGTTAAATAGTTAGGAGGAATTTACCTATCAAACCATGGGCATTTTTTTATTGGGACTGCTTCTTGGTAAATAGAATGGATGGCTGTAATCACCCCATATTGTTCATTTTCAATGTAGGAATCTCCAAGTGGGACTCATTATATGTTGGGTCCTGTATAACCATTCAAACAAGTTTTAGACATCTTGTAATAGGGAAATGTAGAAAATTTAATCTATGTGGAATGTGTCATTCTTGACCCCAAAACTTGGAAATTGTTGTTTGTTGTGATTCAGGAAACTATGTGAATAATGAGGTGTTCCATGACAAAGATATCTTTCTCGAAGACTATAAAGAGATGAATAGGAGCTTTAAGATATATGTTTATCCTCATAGGAAAGATGATCCCTTTGCACATGCACTTTTGCCAGTTAATTTCGAGCCTGGGGGTAATTATGCTAGTGAAAGTTACTTTAAAAAGATTCTCATGAAGAGCCATTTCATCACAAAAGACCCTTCAAAGGCAGATCTATTCTTTTTGCCTTTTTCTATTGCAAGATTGCGGCATGACCCAAGGGTAGACGTGGGAGGAATTCAGGATTTTATCAAAGCGTATATCTTAAACATTAGTCGTGCTTACCCCTATTGGAATCGGACTGGAGGGACTGACCATTTTTATGTTGCTTGTCATTCCATTGGAAGGTCAGCAATGGAGAAAGTAGATGAAGTGAAGTTCAATGCTATTCAAGTTGTGTGCTCATCGAGCTATTTCTTATCTGGGTATGTTGCTCACAAGGATGCATCTTTACCGCAAATTTGGCCAAGACAAGGTGATCCGCCCAACCTAGCTTCATCAAAAAGGTAATCTCACATCTTTCAAGTACCATGTCTTGAGCATTATAATTTGGTACATCACATGGAATGAAACCGAGGCTCAATATTTGGGCTATTTAGATATTAATATAGAGGTTAGCATGTCAAGGGCGTCTGAGTAAAGATGTTCCTGAAATAAAGGATCAATCACCCCAAAAATTATGTCTTTGATGACATTAGTTTCTAATCAGTCCATATAGAATGGCTTTTAGGCACCTGAAAATTATTTTAGGGTATATTTGATTTCCATGACTACTCTTCACTATGAATTGATAATTCTTTTGTTGTTTTTATTACGAAGAGCATTTCTCTAATTCAGATATAACTCTTTTTTTTAAATGAGATTTTAGATTGAAAGGTGGTTTATTTTTTATTTCTTGAAATTTGTGTAAAAACACGAACAGACACAGACCCATAATTTATAGATAAAGATGAATTTATTAAAAGGAAACAAAACAAAGGAAATATCTTATGAGAATTACAGCTCTTCCTACAAGGCCACAAGGTGTCTGTGACAGCTGAATAGAATCACAATTAAACTTTGAAACAAGCTTTTCAAGAACTACTTGAGATCTTTGTTTTTCGTTGACTTCAGTTTGCATAATATCTAACTGTTGTATAGAGGGGCCTAGACTCACTTTACCTTAGTTTCTCTTGGTTTAGTGCATGGAACCTATCTGATTATCCCTGATTATTGTCCATCTCTGTTTGTAATCATGGAGTTGGGTTAGCTAATTACTTGGTTCAATTTTGAAAACTGTGACTTAAGTGAAGTTCTGGTAGCTTGTCTTCAAGTTGCATCTTAAGGTCTAAATGTTTTTGTGGTATTTACTATGTGAAGTATATTAATTTGTGTCTCTCCAAACACCTTAAGGTTTTGGGAGAATTTGTTAATTTACCATTAACATGGTATCGAAGCCAAGCCAGGTTGCAAGTTCGAATCCTAATGGAAGTATTTTCTGGATGTAGTGGTGTGTGCAAGTGTACACGTTTTGTGGACTCACAGCTGGCTCCCCAAGTAGATTCCCAGGAGAGAACAATGGTCCTCTGGTGGGGTGTTGAAGTTTATTTATTTGTGTCTCTCCTAACACTTAAGGTTTTGAAAGAGTAGGTTAATTTACCATTAACATAATAATGGTTAAAAATCTTGGCTTAATCTTTATTGCTTTTGATTGACACATGCTGATGTAACTTTCTATGGCCAAAGTAAGACTATATTGTCAAGTTGTATGGAGTATTGACCATAAGCATGGTTTTAAAACTCGGCCATTCTTGGTTGGGATCTGGCGATCTGACTTGGGATTGGACAGGCCTGATCCGAATCGGATTACCCAAATTACTTGGTCGGTTCAAGATCAGCCTTGAATTGGCGAATTGGGATGGAGATCGGGGTTGGTCTTGTGGATCAACCAATCCTAGGCAAATCATTGTTTTGTGCAGATTTGCCTCCGATTGAGTGACCTAGATATGGATCAGTCGATGAGTTTTTAAAATATAAAGAAAGTATGTTGGTTTGGCATATTACCCTCTTTTTTTGAGGTTGTCTTGTGCCAATTTTTAATTTATAGGGGGGGACTTAAATGTTCATGTGGGGAAAGATTGTAGAGGATATGAGAGAATCCATGAGGATACAAAATTTGATAAAAGGACTGAGGAGAAGCAATCTTAGAATATTCATTGCCATATGTTCTTATAATAGACAACACATAACTTCCAAAAGTGAGAACATCTGGTTACTTTTAAAAGTAGATCAAATAAGAGTTAAATTTTTTTTCCTCACTAGGATAGTGAGGATAGAAAGATCAATGTGTAAGGACTGTAAAGTTATTCCCAGAGAGAGTCTAACTACACAATATAGGCTAGTGGTTTTGGATGTTCGTATTAAAAGAAAGAAGAGAAAGAAATGAGAAATTAATTACACAAGAACTAGATGGTGGAATCTAAAAGGGGGAAATTAGTAATTGTTGGTGCGGCGGAAACAGCTCTAATATTCCACATGATAGATATGGGCCTAAACCACTCACAATCTATGCAATAAATAGTACCACGGCAGAAAAGAAATCATTAAGCATGTATTTGACAAGGATTTTTATGTGGTTTGGCCAATATTCCTACATCCATGGGGAGATTCGTTCTTCACTAAATAAGAAAAGTAAAAGATGTACAAAGTTCTCTTGCTCAAGGTCTCACCGTAGAGCCCAAGCCCTTGACCTTATTACACCCTTCTTCCTTATATCAGATCCTTATGTGAAAAACTCCTATTCCACTCACTATGAGAGATCCCTTAAAAAGACCTTAATTCTTCTTCATCTAAATTGCCTTTTTATTTTGGTCTCTTTTAGGGTTGCTTTTATAATGAGGAAACATTTTCCTTTTATTTTATTCTTGTGAGATCCAATTGTCAAAAGAGTTCCCAACTCCAACCAAGTCCCACTCCTTCATGTTAAAGGAGTTGTATTTGACTAGAAACTTGCCAAAAACCTAACAAAAATATTTAGAGATATATTGATAAATGAGGGAAAATGTGATTTGGTAGAAGATATAACCATTAGTGGGATGAAATGATTGTTTGTATTAAAAGAGTAGCAAAAAAGGTTCTTTGAGAGCCTAGAAGGAAAGTGCAACCATTCAAAGAAACTTAGTGGTGGAATGATGAAGTTCAAACAACCATTAGAGCTAAAAGGTTTTGTTATAAGGATCGAAAAAAAACTAGAAACATGGAAGAGTTGAAATATATGGAGTGCTAAAAAAGAAGCTAAAAAAACTAAGTGATGCTAAATTTAAGGCATATGATGACCTTTATCATAAGTGAAATGCGTGTGTATGAACTTGCTAGAAAGTGGGATAGGAAATTTAGAGACTTAGATCATGTAAGAAACAGTAAAAGTGAGGATCAAAGAGTCTTAGTGAAAGATGAAGTGATTAAAGAAAGGTGGAGGAGCTATTTTCAAAAATTATTAAATGAAAATTTTGTAGGAAAAGTTGGTTTAGGAATCGGTAGAGTTGAGGAGATTAGAGATCATAGGTATCTTTGTAAAATTAGAGTGTCAGAAGTTAAAGAAGCTTTGAGAAAGTTGAAGACTAGGAAAGGCATTAGGGTCAGATGGTATCCCGATTGAGGTTTAGAAATGTATGGGTGACAATATCTTATCATGGTTAACTAAGATATTTACAAGATCAATCATTAGAATTAAAAAACACTTGACAAATGGAAGAAAAGTATTGTGGTGCTACAAGAACAAGGGGATATTCAAAATTGCACTAATTATTGTGGAATCAAGCTTATGAACCATACAATGAAACTATAGGAAAGAGTGATTAAGCATCGATTAGGACGTGAAACCAGAGTGCTTGAAAACCAGTTTGGATTATGTCTCAGAGATCAATGCCTAAAGCTATTTTCTTCAACAATTGATGGATAAGTATATAGAAAAGAAAAAGATCTTCACATGGTCTTTATTAGCTTAAAAAAGGCATATGATAGAGTACCAAGAGAGATCATTTGATGGGTTTTGGAAAAGATAGGGGTATGAAGAAGATATATTGACTTGGTTAAGGGTATGTATGATGGAGCGACAATTATTGTTGGTACAATCGGGGGAGAGACAAGTAAGTTTGCAATCCCAATAAATTTGCACCAAGGGTCAACTTTGAGTCTTTTTGCCTTAGTTATGGATGAGTTGATTATGCGTATATAGGAAGAAGTGCTATGATGTATGTTGTTTGTGGATGATGTGTTGATTGACGAGACTAGAGAGGGGATACATGCCAAGTTAGAACTATGTCTTAAATAAAGCAATTAACCATCTCTCCTAAAACCCTAAGGTTGTAGGAGAGGGTAGAGTTCATATACTTATTAGATTTCAACACTCCCCCTCAAGAGGGACACTCCTGGACAATGAACGCGGGCGAGCTAGGTGCAAGTCCATAGAATGTGCCTACATGTGCACAAAGAGCCCGAGAGAATGATTGTGTCCACGGGGAGATTTGAACTCGTGACCTAAGCCTACTCTGATACCATCTTAAATTAAGCAATTAACCGTCTCTCCTAAAACCCGAAGGTTGTAGGAGATGGTAGAGTTAATATACTTATTATATTTCAACACTATGGGGGGATGTCTTAGAATCAAAAAGGTTTAAGCCGGACTAAAACAGAATATATGAAATGCAAGTTTAATAAAAATTGGAGTACAAACAAGGGAGTAGGTAAGATTGATAACCAAGAGATACCCTGGAATGATCGTTTTTGTTATCTTGATTCAATCATGCACAAGAAAGGAGATATTACAGTAGATGTTGCTCACAGAAATAAAGTGGGATGGTTCAAGTGGAGAAATGGTTTTGGACTATTGTGTGATAAACGAATACCACTAAAATTGAAGGGAAAATGTTATAAAACGATTATAAGACTTGCCATGTTTTATGGAGCAAAATGTTGGGCAGCCAACAAACAATACGTATGTAGAATTAGTGTGGCTGAGATGATGATGTTAAGATGGATGAGTGGCAAGACTAGAAAGGATAGAAATGAATTCATTTGTCGGAGCTTAGGTGTAGCACCAATTATGGAAAGTCGACTAAGATGGTTTGGTCAATGTGCAATGAAACTAATGACTGAGCCAGTGTGAATGAGTGAGAGGATGCAAGTTGAAGGTGCTAAAAGGACAAGAGGAAGGTCAAAATTGACTTGGGTTGAATTAGTAAAGAAAGACATGGCAACTTGTGATTTAATGATGGAAATGGCCTTAGAGTGGAATGGCGGAACAGGATTCACGTAACCGACTCCAAATAGTTGGGATAAGGCTGTTGTTATTATTGTTGTTTTGTGCCAATTTTTAGTATACTAGGTACCTTCTTTAGAAGCTCAAGATCTTTTAATTGTTTTGATTGGTAAGCTAGGGTCAAACCCGCGATGTCATGGTTGCAGTTCAGACAACCAACCCATTGAGTTACGGGTTGTGCCATTCAAATCACCATTCAAAACATAAGGCCTTAAAGTTATATTAAATATGTCCATGTTTTCTATTTGATCCTTTTTTTTTTTTGCTGAATAATAGGGGATGTATATTAATAGGGGATAAGGAAGAAAAAAAAGAGAACAAGAGAGCTAGCAAGAATGATCCGGATTGAGTGATGCAGACAACACAAAGAAACTTATGTATGTGTCACCACACAGAAGGGCTAGATTTAAGTGTACATGTTATGTGAGGTTATTTAGGGTCTTTTAAGGGGGGGGGGTACAACATTTTATGTGTTCAT
>JAOXJP010108241.1:0-59890 GCA_025762735.1 Platanus orientalis | reverse complement strand
TTGAGAACTAGTTTAAATGAATATTTATAGAATTTTTTTGAATTTTTATTCATGATATGAAACCCTATTTTTTATATGTTGTTCATATATGTACTTCCTACTAGCATGCATAATTTCATAATTTTTTCATACTCCTAAGGGGTCCAAATGGCCGAAATTAGGTTACTGGATTTTGGTTTTAGGCCTAACGCCTATTTTTTAGGGAATTAAAAAGTAGGTGTTGGAAAAACAGGCATATGAAAAAATATATGTTAGAAAAGTATAGTCTTATCATATATGGTTGGAAATATCTCTCTCAACTTTCCAAATTGATTAACCACACTCAAATTGGAATTTTGTGGAGAGATATATGCCCTCCAAAGTACAAACTGTCCAAACCCAACATATGTTTTTTAATCTGTTAAAAAATAGGCATTGAAAGCAAAATAGGCATATGAAAAAATAGGCGTTAGACAAGTATAGGCTTATTAACAGATTAAAAAATAGGCATTGATAACAAAAGTAGGCGTCAGTTTAAAAAACAGGTGTTAGACAAAAGGCTCATCATATATGGTTGAAAAGATCCCTCTCTTAGCTTTCTAAATTAACCAACCATGCTCAATTTAGAATTTTGTGGAGAGAGATATGCCCTTTAGAGTGCAGATTGTCCAAATCCAATGCCTAATTTTTAATTAGTTAAAATTCAAGCATTTATAGGAAAATAGCATTAGAGAAATTCAGGCGTTGGGATCTAGGACCCACCCTAATGAACCCTAACATTCTTTAAAGCCTATGCACACATTTTAAAATTCATCCATGTGCTTAGGCACCTCTGTGGGCCCTGTTTTCAGGCGTTAGGATGAATTTCAAGTGTTAGACCTGTGAAAGTCAAATAAAACCCATCTTCAAACCAATCCATTCCATAGACATAATTTAGGAATCCCTTCATTACAAATACCTCTTTCAACTTTCCCAACTATCATAGTAAGATTAACTATATGCTTGTGATCTCCAAGTATATCAGATACCCGAACTTTACCTAGTAGACAATGCTTGAGTTGTGGCTGCTATGTTAGTGCGACTAGGACGAGTCAACCTACCCATTCACTACATTTTAACCCATCCCGACCTTTTACAGTTTTCACCTTACCTTAGGGTCATGTCATAGTGGTTTGCGACCCAAAGACCCTAAGACTTGGCCATGGCCCAATTAGGTTCTCAAAACCATGCACATTAGTACAACATAGTCCCGATCCCATTTAGCTAAATTGTGTACATTTTGTAGTAGCGCAAAGTACTCTATAAGTATACAAATAATCTAAAATGACTCTACCTAAAATCACTCTCACAATCAGATGTACTTGACTACCAAGATTGGCATACACAAAAAACCCTTATAACTACATACAATTGGATCCTGACAAAACCCTAGGAACACATTGAACCATACAAGATTGGGTATGTAGGCAGCTTGGGACTATGTCTTAGGTGCAACTATAATGATCACACCACGGGGGTGGTCCAAACCAATAACTTTACATTTAACAAACTTGGACTTTAACATAATTAAAAACATGTATGAATGAGAGAAGCCGCCCTAAAAAGGTGGGTATTTAGGGTGCCTAACACCTTCCCTAAATGCAAGTAAACAACATACCCTTTATCTCAGCCTCTAGACCTTCGGGTCTAGACTTCTCCTCTTCCCCGAAGAGTAGAAATGACGTCCAACTCTATCGGTTAACCCCGAGTTGGTGGTGACTCCAAGTAAAGCCTTACCCTCCCGTAAGAGGGTTAGCAAGCTTCATGCACTAGCATCACTTGCCGAAGAGTGTGTCGAAAAACCATGGACGGGCGGGGAAATTTGAACCCCTCCCAAACCTCGATGTCTACACCGTACAAAGTAGATTTTGAGCTATATGTCATTGGAAAGCTCTATGAGTTTAGTTTTCAATGTATCAAATAGTGTGCAAATTAGAGTTCTCTAGAGAAATTTATGGCTATTTTTCTAAAAGGTGTTTATGCTAATTGTGATCAACCTAAAGCTGTGAGTTTTGAGGTTTCTTATGACTTTTTCCATTCTAAAATTTGTCTTTATGATCTAGAAAGTTGTAACTTGAGTTTATGACCAAGTTTCTTAGATAGTTGAGTCTTGAAATTCTATTTTTTTTATCTTGAAAATGTAAGAAGACTTTACTCTACTTGGAGGGTTGTTCTAAGTTTAGGCCTATATAAACCCATGGCTATGTATGTGTTTTGAATAGTGTGAATTGATATTTGAATACAATCAGACTTTTTCTTTTAAAGAAGGATTTTTTATGCAATTCTTATCCAATCGGTGGATTTCTGATTTGGTGGCGAGTTTTGCTCAGTATCTCTTGGTGGTTTCCTTAAAGTAGTAATCTCCTTATATCTTTGGTGTCTCCTTGAGTGGTGAGCTTATCTATCTTTACTATGTATCTCTTTAGTGGATTCCTTAGAGTGGTGAGCATATCTATCCATGTGTGTGTGGTCTTGGTGGATCTCCTTCGGTAATCTTTGAACAATACCCTTTGTGGAAGGCTCTACTTGGTTCAAAGGTTAGTTGGCCATGCAGATTTTACATTTCATCCTGGTAGACAAATCCAATATCAGTTTGGTGTCAGAATGCAACAACTTCTTGTAGTAGAATGAACCCTCAACTTCTTGTAGTTGTGTGCTTGTGTTACATAGCTCGAAGAAATGGGCTTGAGTATAATTACTTACCTTGGTTTTCGCACATCTATCTGGACCCTAGTATCAATGTATTTCCAGAGCTTCTTGTGGTAAACATAAGAGTTGGGTGGTTTTCTCAATGGGAAATAGGTCAACTCAGGACTCAATAGTGTGGCTATAATAAAGCATATCTTCTTTGTCTCTCTTATTGATTTGTGCAAGAAGAGATTTAATGATTTTTCTATCAATGATGCTTTCTAGAATTGGTGCCACTATGACTGAGGGTTTGAGGAGATACTCCTTTATGCTTTTGAGAAAGTTTCTACAACCATCATCTGATTTGAAGGTTTATCCTTTACATCAATCAGCTAAATGAGTAACAACGTCCATCCTAGTTTGTGATGAAGTTCTAAATAGAAGAGCTAACCTTGGAGACTTTTGGAGTCTCAAATATTTTTAAGATTTGATATATTTTGGATGGCATTAATCTTAGAGTGGTCAATCTGAATGCATAATGCTTAACAATGAACCCCACAAACTTACCTAACGTGATCATGAATGTGCACTTTAGTGAGTTCATCTTCAAGTGGTACCTCTAGAGAAGATTAAAGACATTGCAAAGATCCTTGAGGTGGTCCAACATTTTTTTGGATATCATCAAGAGGTCATTGATGTAACACTCAAAAATTTATGGATCATGTCAAGATTTCTATATCGCATGTTGATATAAAGTGCCTGCATTCGTGAGTCCAAAGGGAATACCTTTGAGCAATAGATACCCTTTAGTGTGAGCGAAATATAGTGATTCCACATCCTTAAGGGTAATATATATATATAAGATTATAGCTAGTCAAACGAACCAGCCATGAAAGACAAGTTTTCATGTCTTGTTGTTGCATCTACCATGAGCTTGGTGATCAACATGGAAAAGTCATCCTTTGGAAGCTGTTGTTCAAATATAAAAGTCAATGCAAACTAAAATATCTTAATTATTTTCTTAAGAAAGACTATTATGTAGATCTAGGTAGAATATTAAACTTTAAAATTTAAGTTGGCTTCATTTAGCTTGTTGACTTCTACATTGATTTATGGAATCAGCTTAGGCCACAAATGTCATTATGCCTACTTGATGGTCTACATATAATGTTTGATAGCCAGGTGATGATCTACAATGTTCAGATTGAGTTAGGACATCTCCCTATAGATTCAAGCAAAGATATCTGTGTACTCTTAGACTAATATGAATACTCAAGTGTTACCTAAGGGCTTAATAAAGCATTAATTAATGTGGCCATGGCTATTATTTTGTACCAAGGTTTAACTCATTGAGTTCATCAATTGTTGCATTGCTCCTTTATAAAGGTGGGTAGGACATTGCCACTCATCATAAAAAAAAAACCAGAATCATCTTTAGCGAAATGGTGTCCAACATCAATCAAGCAACAATTTTACGTTGACACATGGTGATAAAAGTGAAAATCTATTTTTTACCATGGGTTTAAAGATGTAATTCAGTTTTTGTTATCAGGTGTGAGCGCAAAATTGGTGCTTGATTGATGTTGGACACCTTTTAGTTGGAGATGATCCTAGTTAAAAAAATTCATTTCCAAAGATTTCCTTGATCTTGATGTGATTTACAAAGGTGATAATTTCATAGTCAACCATTGTTTTTGTCTAGTACCTTCAATTCCAGGGTTAGTTGGTAAAGATAAGCATTCATCACTTGACTGTCAGAGAGTCTTCTGCAAGAGCCTCCAACATTGCCTCTCGCTTCATTGGGGTAGCAATGTACAATGTGTCTCATCATCATCTTTGTTGGTAATGTGTTAACTTCTACACCTATGACATTTCCTCATATTCTTATGGCTCTAGATTTAGGATTGCAATGAGCCGAGCTAGCTCGGTTCAACTCAGAGCTTGGCTCATGATGAGCCAAGATTGAGCCTTATTTGAAGTTCATCGAGTTGAGCAAAAGCTTTTATTTGAGCTCTTTTACTAAACGAGCTTGAGCCGAGCTGCATTGAGCTCAGCTCGCTAAAAGCTTGGTTAATAAAGATTATATATATATATATATAGAAAGAGAGAGAGAGATAAAAGGAGAGAGATAATGTTATTATATAGATATATGGATATTATCAGCACCCAAATTTTGACTTGGGTCATCAAATGGAATGAAGAGCAGCATTTAAGCATCAAGACTTTAAGCACCTTGGTTTAGGGAAAGAAAATTGGACCCCGGGAGCTAGACATCTCTTGTAAAGTCGTCCTTGGATATTTCGGTCACAAAAGCATCATCTATATCATACTGTGTATAGTGAATCAGCCCAAATACACCATTTCTAGTTAAACCCTATTTCCCTAAGAAGCATTAGTAGGACTATGAGGGTCAACATTCCAGACCACAAAATACATCTTCTTCAGTTTCTCTATCCTCCATAAGCCTTCAAGCAACGAAGCATCAGTAGGTAAAAAAATTACCATTTTACCCTTTGACCTTTAAAAGCTAAAATTTGATACATCCACACATTGTCTACAAATTTTTCAGCCTCCATAAGTCTTCCCATGGAGAAGCATCACAGGCGAAGAATTGTAATTTTTACCCCTTCTAGCAGCATTAACAAAAACAATTACCATTTTGCCTTTTTTGCATTCAGGATTTACCCTTAAAGCTTCTCCCATCACTTGATTGTGTAAGGTTAGGTCCTAATTTCCACCATTTTTATGGAACTTATCTCAGAGCAAAACTTTTCAGAAAATGGCAACAGCCAATTTCTCAACCTTCGAAAACCCTATGCCGGAAAACACACTTAAAAAGCTCTCAAAGATTCATCCAGTCTCTGATTTCGGCAAGGCTGGTACCCATCTCTCTATTTTAGCTATATCTTTGAAAGATGATTCACCAAACTTGGAGATCCAAAATCTTGAATCCTTTCAATATTTCAAATCTTCCCTAAGGGGTTGAAAATCAGTTCTGACAACATTTCACCTATATGGAGTCAGAATGTTCTCTGGACCCTCAAATCTTGATAAGTAAGTGCCCATCTCTCCAGATTTGCGAGGCCTTTATAAAACTCCCTCATGGAAAAAAATAATTCACAGGATCAATCCACTCAGTTTCCCCCAATTATTGCAAAACGAGCTACACAATTGGGCTAAGTGCCGTGTACTCAACTGAACCTCAAGAATTCATCCGAACTCTAAAATTCAGTTTATTAGTGGCCATCTCTTGAAAACTCTGAGACCTTTAAAAGCCCATCTACCTCAATAGCCTTAACAACTTATACAATCTTATCCATCACTTTTTCCCAAGCTAGGGTAAGACTCAGTTTGTCTTTATTTGGCACGCAAAATGCCCTTGAGAATTCTCCCGAGCTCGAAATTAGGCAAGGTTAGGCCCATTTTCTTAGTTTTCTCATTGTCCTCAAAAGATTGTTTCACAAACTAGAGCAACAGAAGATGTCTGCTAACCCAATATTGACATTCTCTAGTAAGCTACAAGAGAAATTTGTCACTCTAAAACTCCAAGCGACCCTGCTTCGAAAAATCCTTTGTAACTTCCCAAGAATCCATTAGACAAGCTGTCAACTCTTGTAGACTCTAGACTCCCCAAGCTTCAATAAACCCCAAACCACACATGCTGTGAAAAACTAAGGCTCTTGTAGTGAGCATTTCAATCAGGATATCTCCGATTGCCTAAAAAGGGGTTTTGAGCTCAGTTTTTGGCCTGGATATCGGAATTCAGAATGGTCAAAGCCCAAAGTTCACAAAAGTTAGGGATCACCTTTCATACCAAGACCCTAGAAATCAATTTGACTATTTTTCCCCTCCAATATTTTCTAAGAGCATTTTGAGGCAAGTAAACCACTGATTTCACCCCTTACCCTTATCGTAATTTGGTTCGACTGATCCACTATGACTGGAACATCCAAGACTTAAAAAATGGACACTAAGTTTGCAAGTTTCTAAGCATAAAAGCTCAAAAAGCAAGGTAGCCAAGGAGGAATTTGATCTTTCATGAAATTAATGCATTAAGGCATTAATGAGCTCATCCTCATGGTTTAGGCTCATTAATGCCATTAAATGCATTCACACTTAAAGGCTTAATTCAATTTCCCTTGGATTAGAATCTTCTCATGTGCACCCCCATCACACACCCTTGGATCAGATACTTGAATTTCAAATTTCCATGGAACCCTTATCTCACCCTCCATTTGGCACATCCCATCCTAACCCTTAAGATCCTAGCAAACCAAATGACACCAAAAGGCCTCTTAGTTCACCCTTTGTCCATGTCACCAATCATTGTGAACTAAACGAAACAAATCCCTACCTTTGCTGAAACAAACACAAACCAATCCCCTCCCTTGATTTTTGTCAACCAACCAAAATGAGCCATTTTGATGACATGGTCCTAAGCCCTTCTCCCATTGGTCAATGTCACTAATCCCTATGAACTAAACCTAATCAATCCCCACCCTTGTTTAAAATAGCATAAACCAATCCTCCCCTCTGATTTTATTAGCCAACAAAGCATTTTAGATTGATGACATGGCTCCCAAACTTGCTTCCCATTGGTCAATGTCCCCAACGCATGAGAACTAGACCAAACCAATCCTAACCCTTGATCTTTAAATCCCATGGCCTAATACCAACCCTTGGCTACACCAATTTGGGGCTATAAATAGCCCCAAATTTGTGCACAATAGGGTTGGAAAAATTGGATAAGAGAGAAAGAGAGGGAAAGAAGAGGAAGAAGGAGAAAAGCCCAAATCCAAGCCTTAATCCCTCAAACCCAAATAAGGTAAGCCCCAACCTTGTTTATCTTAGGTTCTAGGCCTCATTTAGCTCTCTTTTAATACTACTTTGATGTTTCAAATATGCCATATGATATGCTTTAAATTCGGGTTACATAGTGGAGACAAAACTATCTCCACTTCATGTTATTTTTGACCTCTGGCTAGTCTATAATTTTTTTGTGATTTTTGTACTTAGCCAAATCAGCTCGTAATGGTAGGCTCCAGCGATGGTAGCCTACCTATGATAAAAGTTTGGGGAATGTTAGAGAAGGTTTGAGCCTCAGAATAGTCCCCCCAAACTTGCTAAAAAAACCGGTTCTGTGTTCCTTATTTACCTACCTACAGTGTAGATTTTTTTTTTTAATTTGTAGTTCGAATTTTGTTATGATTTTTGGACACAATATACTTAAGAAGGTCCCTTATCACCATAAAAACTTTCAGAATTTTTCAACACTAGTAAGGAGCCCAAATGGCCGAGGCAAGGTTGCTAGATTTTTCCCAGGCCTAATGGCTGAATTTTAGGGAATTAAAATTAAGGCATTAGAAGATTAGGCGTTGAAATGACAATCAGGAGTTAGAGTAAAAGTAGGCTTATTATATATGTTTGAAAATATCTTTCTTTGAGCTTTCCAAATTGACTGACCACGCTCAATTTGGAGTTTTATGGAGAGAGATATGCCCTCCGGAGTGCGGATTGTCCAAAACTTGACGCCTAAATTTTAATCGGCTAAAATTTAGGCATTAGCAGAAGATTAGGCGTCCGTTTACAATCAAGCGTTAGAAAAAGTATATGCTTATTATATATGGTTGGAAATATCTTTCTCTCAGCTTTCCAAATTGACCGACCATGCTCAATTTGGATCTTTGTGAAGAAATATGCCCTTCGGAGTGCAGACTATTCAAGCCTAATGCCTGACTTTTAACCTCTTAAAATTTAGGCATTGGTAGCAAATATAGGCGTTAAAGAAATTTAGGCATTGGGATCTGGACCCACCCTAGTGAACCCTAACCTTCTCTATGCCTATACACAAGTAAGTAACACCTTGGAATCCATCCATGTGCTTAGGCACCTCTTTGGCCTTGTTTTCATCCCAACACTTGAATTTTTATTCAAGCGTTGAGAAGAAATTTAGGCGTCAGGATGAATTTTAGGCATCAGGCCTGTGTTAAAAATCATTTTGTTATTAAATATTTGGCTTTCATTTTGGGTCTAGGGTAAAGACTATTATAGACCACAAAAGGGCCCACCCCTATCTATAGCTTTTCACCCTTCAGGGACCCACATAAGGGGCTCAAAACCCGAGATAAGTTGTCGGAATTGATGCCTAAATTTCCTCTGAATTAAAATTTAGGTGTTGAGAAATTCAGGCATTAGACTTATGTGAGATAACCAATTTACCCTTTTCTTTTAGGGCAAATCTCTGTATCTATAGAGGTCCCAACCTCTAAGATTTAACAATCTAACCCTAAGGGGAGTTGTTCATCCCCCTGTAAAGGTCCCACAACATTGGGACCCATAGAAACAAGTCAAAGACCTAAGGCTAGTTGTTGGTCTCCCCAGCAACTAACACTTGAATTTCATCCTAAATTAAATTCAAGCGTTAGAGTGAAATTTAGGCGTTAAGCTTGTGAAAGACAAATGAAACCCATTTTTATTCCCAACTTAATTTCATTCCTTAATCACTTTATCTTTGAACTATTTCATTTCATAGACAATATCTAGGAATCCCTTCATTACAAATGCCTCTTTCGGCTTCCCAACAATCATAGTAAGGTTGTCTATACATTTCTAAATCCTAAGTGTATCTGATACCCAAACTATACCTAGGAGACAATGTATGTGTCATGGTTGCTATGTTAGTGCGGTTAGATCGAGTCACCCTGCCCAATTACTACCTTTCAACCTGTCCTGACCTTTTATGGTCTCCACCTTACCTTAGGGTCATGTTGTAGTGGTTTGTAACCTAAAGACCTTAGGACTTGGCCATAGCCTAATTAGGTTCTTAAACCACACACATTGGTACAACACAGTCCTGACCTCCATTTCACTAACTTATTCACATTTTGCAGTAGAGCGGAGTATTCTATAAGTATACAAATAACCTAAAATGAATCTACCCTGAATCACTCTCACAGTCAAACGTACTTGACTACCAAGATTTATACACACAACAAACCCTTAGAACTACATGCAGTTTGATCCCGACAAAACCCTAGGAACACCAAACCACATAAGATCGAGTATGTAGGCAGCTTGAGACTATGTCTCAGGTGAAATTGCAATGGTCGCACCATGGGGGTGGTCTAGATCAATAACTTTACATTTAACAAGCATAAACTTCAACTTAACTTAGAACATGTATGAATGAGAGAAACCACCCTAAAAAGGTGGGAATTTGGGGCACCTAATACCTTCCCCAAATACAACTAAACAACTTACCCTTTATCTTAAGAATGTAGACTAGTTTTAGGAGTTTTAAACTCCTAGACCTACGAGTCTAGACATTTCCTCTTACCTTGAAGAGGAGAACCGATGTCCAACTCCATCGGTTAACCCCGAGTTGGTGGCGACTCCCAAAAATGACTAGCCCTAAGGTTAACAACCCTCACACACCAGCATCATGCCGAAGTGTGGCTCAGAACCACGAACAAGTGGGGGAATCTGAATCCCCTGATCCCCAATGTCCATAGATATAAGTTATATAAAAAATATATAGAATGTCAAAAGAGTTATGGGATGCAAAATTGTTAAAATCGAGATCCTATGTAGGATCGGTGGGGGCCTCATGGATTAGATCATAGAATCGGATTGAGGATTATAAGATTCTACTCATTGTAAAAAAATAAAGTGGAAAACAAGTAGTAATAATGATATATGTTAAAAAAATCATTAAAATCACTAAAGGAAAATGGATAAAATTTAGCATAGTGCAACTTCCATACTCTACATCTCTACTAACTAAAACAATAGTGTACTTTTTTTCAACACAAACTACCCAAAAGTTAATTAGTTAGCTATCAAGCACCAAATTACAATGTTTTCAAAATTCCAACACTACAATAACAAAACATATTAAATTGACTAAGCTGATTTATACTAGATGGTTCATGTTTCCATCCCTTTCCACTAGGGTAACAACAACATTAATATAAATAAAGATGAACATTTAATCATCCAAACCAAGTTCTTTATTATTTAGTTCAATGTTTTCCTCAAAGTGGCTTTCGTCATTAACATCCTCATCAAAGTCATTGCTAGCACCCACATCATCTATTGAAAATCATCAAAATCCCTTAATGCATGTTCAGGCTCATCATTATAATCATCACTAAAGCATAGCAGTACAATATGTAGAATTGATCAGGATCACCATGGGGTCACGATCCCATGATCCTAAGTGCAATTCTATGGGGATCTTGTAGCCTTATAATTTTGAGAGCGAGTTGGGTCATTTGGATGATTTAGGATCCTATGATCCTACGATCTAGATCAAAATCCTGATAACCATGATGGTATGTACTTATTACATTTCAAATCAGTCAGAAGGCTTCTCACTTTTTTATAGACTTTTGGTCAACTGAACTTTTATACTTTTTGTTATTACCAAAACACGTTTTTACCTTTTTTTGGGTTTCACATCGGTTAAAGAAAGAAATTAATTTTCTATTTCTATTATGAAACCCATTTTCACTAGAACATGGTAAGTATTATCTTACATCACGGTGAGTCTAATTGTGATATCTCAACATTAAAAGTCTTTTGTTTTTAATTCAAATCGTGCCCCTATGTGGATCTATTATTTTTTCTCTTTCATCATTGGTGTTCCCCCCCTTTATTATATATGATAATAGTAGAACCAAGGGAGAGAAAAGAGAAAGAAAAAAAAAAAGGAACTATTTGCCATTGGCATTTCCACTTCAAGAATCAACTTCTTTTAACCAATTAGACCACTAAAGTACCATTTCAGATTTGTGACGAATAAAAGATGTTGTAAGCTATTTGCTTCAAACCTACAATGCAGTGCATACCCCACTCTTGTTGTGCTCATCCACTCTCACTGGTGATCGGAGTGCACCCTCATTTGTTTCCCTCACCTCTAGCATCAAGTTTGTTAAGTTCTCTCCCCCCCCCCAAAGTTCTGAATTGTTAAGAATTTTTGTTAGTTTGATATTCTTTTTTGACAAAGCATACCAAAGAGGATGGTTAGCACAACGGGTTTCGCTAATGGGCTATTAGGTTATTGGGCCTGTTTTCATTAAAGATTTTGGTGAACTAAGCCAAGCTGAGCCTACATCTATGAGCTTGAGTCGAGCCCATGGCTGGAGCAAGGATTTAATTGTAGGGGGGGCAAGTAAAAATTTTTAGTTAAAAAAATATTTATAAATATACTAAAGTATACATCATTTACTTAAAGAAATGATTGTCATTAAAAATCCATTTACAACTGTGTACTATTCGTTTGCAAAATATAATTTCCCACTAAAAATCCATATACAAAATTATATACTGGCAATTGTCCAAGACGAAGCCTCATGTTTTGAAAGCATTGGATGATCTCATTATTAATGCTATTAAAAACATCTTTCTTGATAAAAGTGTTTAAGCAATCATTCATCCAACCAGCTCCTATTCAATTAGGCAACATATTTTTCACAATATGCATTGTAGAAGATGCTCTCTCAACAGTAGTAGTAGCAACCAGAAGGATTAGTGCCAATGTTGTGAACAAATACACTAACGGATATCAAAATATTTTTCTTTGTATCAGTCATCTTCTTGGCAAGGATGTTAATCCCTTTCACTTTTGAAAAATCATTACTTGAGTGCATATATCATGAATGTAAGTCTTAAACTAATTGTCAAGAGACATAATTTATACAGTAAAAAATTCCAATGGATATAATTGAGCAAGGCGAAATAACTTTTGTTTGCTAAAAGAAGAAAATAACTCTCTTGAATTCAACTACAAAGAAGCAGCTCAATTGTCACTTCATTGAAATGATTGTCAAGCTCTTAACATTGCATGTTAATCACAGTATAGAATAATTTAATATGATAGTGATGTAGATTTGTTGTATCTTTAACTTTGTATTGTGAAGATCCACGGGCTACATATAACACCAAACTTTGTTGCTATCAAAGGAAGTATTCAATTTGCTATCCAAATTACCCAGCCTTTTAAGGACTGGTTTATTATTTTAATGGTGAGGACTTTCACTCCAAGCTTTCCTAATAAGGTTTGTTAATTACCACTATTCGTGAGAATAATGCACCTCTAATTTTCCAATTGTTTCATAAATTGTAAAAAAAATAAGCAAATTGTATAAAATAATAAAGAAGAATAGAATATAAGAATGAGGATTTATTGATGTGTTGAGATAGTGTAACTTTTGATATATAAAATAAACCTTCACGTATGCAGTGATCCAATCTTTCCTGATTGTGATCACAACTTGTTGCCCTTGAGCTTGTATCATCTTCTTTAAGTTCTCATAGGTTTAATGAACGTCGAAGAATAGAAACTAAAATTAAGCCTTAATCTTGAGAATATGGAGAAGAAGGATGCTGGAACATATGGTGTGCAAAAAACTTGAAAGTGAAAGCAAAAAAAAAAAGTGTAAAAGCCTTGAAAAGTGTGTAAAAGCCTACTAAAATGTGTGGAGTGTTTGGTATTTATAGAAATAACATAAAGGTTTGATTTGGAGTCTTAATGATATGGCTATTTGTGTGTCATTCATTTATTTTGATGAATTGATCAAATGGTTGTAGAGAACTTTATATTTGTGTGGAACTTATCCCATCATCCTCATTTGATCTTGATTTTATATGAATAATGACTCTTGTTACAAAAAGAACCCTGCTTGACATAGGATTACATACTTTTAGAGATCTGTATGAACTAGAGAGGTTGGACACGATTTAAACTTGTCCATTGGTCTCCTGGGTTAAGAGTCTAAAAACACCTTAGTCGCAATTTGTTGATGTCAAGAGCATAAAATATAGAATTTTTAGTTATCTGTCTTTTGTGTGTTGCGATTAGGTTTCCAATCGCGATTGACATGTCCATCGTGATTGACCTATCTCCATTGCAAATCGCGATCCACTGTTTTTTGGTCACGATTTATTGTAAATTCACCTAGGTCACAAATTTCTATATCAACAACATACTTATCATCCATGCAAAGAGCAATGATCTATTTTTTTATATATAAAATAAAAAAACTTCAGCCAAGAGGAAATTCTATCCATTTTCTCTCATTTCTTGAAGTCTTTCCTAAAAAATCTTAACTAAAGTCATAGTATTCACAATATCTAGTTCTTTTCGGTGTAATGCCTTTGATAGGTCATTAGTAATCCCTAATATAATTCTCATTAAATTCTCGTTGAATACAAACTTAAATGATTGCAATGAATCTAACATAGCATTTGCTACGGCTTTTTGTTCAAAGATCAAGCCATCTTGACTGACAATATTAAGTAGCTTAATCACAGAAGAAAACATGGTAGTTAGGCTTAACAATATACCATAATGTGAACTCTAACGTGTGTTCCTAGACTAATTAGTACTAGTTTCCTAATTCAAGCTTCTCCTAATTAAAAGTTCATCATTATTAACGTCTTCAAAAGTTGGTAAAGTTTGTGGGTGTTGTACCATAGACCTGGGTTTAAAACCTGTCTTCACCTATTTACCTATCAAAAAAAAAATTAGTAGCTTGTTTATCTAGAAAAATGTCCTTTTGTTTACATGACACTCCAACCACATTCATTACAGTTGATATAACACTAAAAAGTGAATTGATTTGGTAGTGATTTCTTGCAACAACAATCAGTGTCAATTGAAGCTGATGTGCAAAATAATGAATGTAAAATGCATTTGCATTTTCTTTTATGATGAGTGCTTTGGGGCTATTAAATTCACCCTTCAAAATGGTAAATGATTTTTAATTGTGAATATATGACATTCAATTAGTATATTCTTTTATGTGACAATGCACCTCCTTGTGCTAAATGAGTTATATGTGCACTACCTACGAATTTAGGGGGAGAATGATTTGAGAAATAGAGGGAGATGAATATTAAAACAGGAGGAGTTTCATATGATCTTATAGTAATACACTTATTGAGCTACTTGAAGTTAGTAATATGATTATTTGCTTATTTAGGGTAAAACAAACGTTGTGCCACATAGTAAAACACTCATTTATGCTAAAATAAACCTTGTGCTTAATAGTAATATTTGTTTTGTATTGAGCTTATTGGTAGTTTTGGCATGTATTATGTGATACATTGTGAAAAATAATTAATAGACTTAATGAGAAATGTATTTTGTTGATGAATGTGACAAAGGTTAAGGGTGATCCATATCTTAAGGGGGAGCTTCACCATAATTTGTCAACTCATGACAAAAAAGGGGGAGAGTAGTCATATACTTTTGTATTTTATTTGTAAATGTAAATTTTTGTCATGGAATTGACAAAGGAGAAGATTGTAAATGTAAAATGTCTTCATTGTCAATTCCATATGTCATTGCTAGCAACCACATTATCCATGGAAAATTGTCAAAATCGCTTAATGCATTTCAATTTAGTCACTATCATTGACATTAACGTTATGAACTTTGACATCGTTTTCATTCTCAAAACTTCCAAACTCCCTATCATCTAGTAAAAAAAAAAAAAAAAAAGCTTGTATTTTATGTTTTATTTGTGCTAATAAGCAAGGAAAAACTTTTATATAAGGTTATAAGGAAGTCATAAAATTGTAAATTAATTAAAACACACTTTAATTTTCATCAATATTACATGCTTCCCTTCAAGCATCACTATTAAGAACATTTGGTCATTCTCCATTTTGTGGAAAACCTATATTTCCCCCTTCTGTTATCCAGTCATCCAACTATTCTCTATTTTGTCTCAAATGATTTGAGTCTAGGGTTTTTTTATTGTAAAAAATATGTTTAAAAAAAAAATTGGACCGTGTTGATGTATGTCAATCCCATGGGCATTTGGGTAGTGCTAGGAGTCTTGTAAGTGTCATATGTGATCTCATATGTTCAACTCATGAAGCCAAGGACCAAAGACCCAAGAAAGAGCACAGAAAAGAGGCACACCAAGGAAGGTATATCACATGCATGCATATCATTTTGTGTGTCTTAAAATGAACCTAGATATGGTTTAGGTCCCTTGAGAATACCCAAATTAAGATCCCAAATGACAACCCAAAAATCAGCTTAAAAAATTAAAGTGTAGAAAATTCAGTCGAAATCGATTGCGAAACTCACAATCGGTTTCGAGACTGATTTTGCATCTCAGTCAAGTACTCTCAAGCCCTAAACTGATAAGCCAAAATCAGTTTCAATAAGAGTTTTGGGATTTTTCCCAAAACCCAAATTGGTTGCGAAACCCCAAACCAATTTGGGGTCTGATAGGCAATCAAAATCGATTACGAGTTTTGAAATCAATTTGGAGCCTAAATTGGTTTCTAAACCCCAAATCGGTTTGAAGGGTATTTTTGAAAAAACAATTCACAAAAATTTTGGCGAGGTTTTTGAAATTTGGACCCCGTTTTTGCATATCTAAAGGTCTAGAATGCCTATCTTTTTTCCATATGACTATCCTAAGGTTGTGGATGCTCCTCCCTACTATAAAATGGACTTTTTCCCTTTAGGATAAATAATCTCCAACACTTCAAGTTAATTTTTGAGACAGCTAAGAGGCATACTATTTTAAGAGCCCCTTTCACTATGCAAACCTCCATTGCCTACAGAGTATTGAGCTTTAGTAGCTAGCATTCTACACTTCTCTCTCTCATTTATTCTCTTCTTTTGAGCATCACTTCTACTATTGAGGAGAGGTTGTGGTGAGCACTTTTCAAAGAGGAACTCACCTTTGGCTGAGATCAAGAAGCACTAAATCCAAGTACTTGGAGCTTGTGAGTAGCTAAGGCATACTAGCTCAACAAGGAGCATCCCACATTTGAGGAACTAGCAACATCAACCATATTGTGGTAATATTTGATTGTCTTTGCATGTATATTTATTATTGTTATAGCTTGGCTTCTACTAGAGACATCGAAAGCTTGACTTCCTCAATCAGAGACACTGGAAGTAGTACACACTCATCGGAGACACCAAGTGTTGTTATTTAGCTTGTCATTAAGCAAGTAGTTAGGTTTGTAAATTGACATAGGTTGTAATGGTACCTAAATGAAATATATCTAAGCTCGATAGTAAGCTTTAGAAGAGTGGATGTAGGCCCGAGTGCCGAACCACTATAAATCTTGTGTTGTGGTTTGTGGTTGTGTGATTGCTTGTCTCTCCATCTTTATACTCTATACTACTCTTGCTTAGCATATGCTTGATATTGTTCTTGAGTAGTTACATTTGAAGCACACACTCAATTAATTAAGCTAAGTGTAAAAAATGGGTTAATTAAATTGAGAAATCCTATTCACCCCCCTTCTAGGATTACTTTCGTGACATTACAATTAGTATCAGAGCCTAGGTTACTCACATAGGGCTTAACATCTCGAGTAAGATCCTAGTTAGAAATCCTAGATGGCTAGAGAAGAGAATGACATGTCTATTAGTACCCCTCTATTTTTCAATGGAACCGACTATGAATATTGAAAATCTCGAATAGAGATATTCCTAAATGCCTATGACCTTAGGGTATGGAGTATGATTGTTAATGGTTATACATAGCCCGACAAACTTAGGAGTGAGTAGACTCTCACAGAGTCAGATCCTCACAAGTTCAACTTTAGGGCATTGAATGCCATAGCTAGTGGCTTAGCCCCGGATGAGTTTAGGAGGATAGCTCATCTCAAGATAGCACAAGAAGTGTGGAAGCTTCTCTTAGTTACCCATAAGGGTACAAGTGCCATAAAGATGTTTTAGCTTTAAATGTACACAACACAACCTGAAGTTCTTAGATTGAGGAAGATGAAAAAATCTTCCAGTTCAATGCCAAGTTGTCAAATTTGGTGACTATCATGACAAGTCTAGTTGAGGACATTCCCGAGTCCAAAGTGGTTAGAAAAGTACTTAGGTCTCTACCTAAAAGGTTTAGGCCTAAGGTCACCACTATAGAGGAGAGAAAATACCTAGAAGTCATGAAGTTAGAGGAGTTGATTGGCTCATTTCAAACATTTAAAGCAACCATAAATGAACCTACCAAGAAAAAGGGCATTGCCCTTAAGGTAGAAAAGCCCTCAGAATCAAATGAAGATATGAATGATGACTTGGCCCTTGTTTCCAAAAGGTTCAAGAAGTTCTTTAAGAGAAATACCAAGAATTACTCCAAGAACAAGCAAACGAGGAAGTCCTACCCCGGTTACAAAAAAAAGGACTTCTCAAAAGAACCACCCATTTGCTATGAATGCAAAGGTAGGAGGCACATTGCCGAAGATTGTGGCAATAAAAAAAAGTAGGGGATATGACCGGACTTGGTTATTCTAAGGCCATTGCTTCCACCTCAACTCAAAAGCCCAAGAATGGCTTTGTCGAAGCTAAAGGATCTACTCAATTGCTTCCACAACCCTCTCACAAGGGAAAAGAAAAGGTGAAACCTCTTAGACCTATCAAAATGTCAAATAAGGTTGATAAGAACACATCTACCTCACTTAAAGGTAAAACACCTATGAGATCAAGTAGAGATTGGGAAGGGTCTATGGAACCCCAATCAAGATCCTATGCATAAGTGGTTGAGAGTAAACCTCAAACTAACCAAGCATCTTCCTATAGAGGAGCTCAAGGAATGAGAAAACCTTATTCTTATACCAAGAAGGCATTGAATAAAAATCAAGCAAATAAGACTTCCACTTATGGAGCAACCTAAGTGAAAGTCTCCACTTCTAGGAAGACTAGAGTGCAATCTAGTCAAAATGGGAATCCTGGAAGAGGCCCTCAATCCTTCCACAATGAACAATTTTGAAGGCAAACAATACAATCCCATGCACCAAGAAAGCCCACATTCTATTGCTACTATTGTGGCTTGGAAGGGCATATAAAGGTGGATTGCAGAAAAATGGCCAATGATATCAAGTCCCAAAGAATGTAAGTAAAGAAAACACCAAATGGGAAGAATGTTAAGAAAAGAAACTATTTTCAAAACGTTAAAAATAAAAACCTTCAAAGAAAAAAAGGACTTAGCCTAACAAAGTGTTAAATGGCAAGTTTCTCGACCTCCCAAGGTTAAGAGTGTTTGGATTAGAAATGATGATCCAAAGTGCTTGGTCATCTATACTGCACTAAGAGCCAGAAGCTTATCAAGGTAGTACCTAGATAGTGGGTGCTCTAGACACATGTCTGGTGAGAGAGAGCTTTTTACTAAGCTAGAGGAAGGTTAATGTGGATATGTTACTTTTGGTGATGTAAACACTACCAAAATCTTTGGGGTAAGAACCATTGTAGCCCCCATCATTCCTCAACTCACCAAAGCTCTCTATGTGCAAGGCCTTAAGCATAATTTGATTAGCATTAGTCAAATATGTGATAAAAGCTATAAAGTGCAATTTGACAAAGACGGATATGTGATCAAGGATCACAAAGAATACAACATCCTAGCCGAAGGAGTAAGGATAAGTGACAATTCCTATGTCATTGATCCTCACTCCCAACAAGAGGGCACTTGTCTTTTGACAAAAAATGATGAGACCAATCTTTGACATCAAAGATTAGGGCATCTTAACTTTAGAGATCTTGCAAGACTTAGCAAGAAGGGGATAGTCAAGGACCTTCCCAAGCTAAGCAATGTTGACAACCCAATTTGTAAGAGTTGTCAAATGGGGAAGCAAACTAGAGTCTCACATAAGAAAGTTACATCCATTGGGACTACTAAATTACTAGAACTTCTTCACATGGACTTAGCCGGTCCAACTAGAACTGAGAGTCTAGGAGGGAAAAAGTATTTCATGGTCATGGTTGATGATTGCTCTAGGTACACTTGAGCATCATTTCTAAGAGAGAAATCCAAAGCCTTCAATGAATTCTTAAACATTTTTAAATAGACTCAAGTTGAGAAAGATTTAATGATTAAGAGAATCTAAAGTGACCATGGAAGAGAATTTGAAAGCCAAAAATTCTCAAGTTGGTGTGAAGAATTTGAAGTGAAACATAAGTTTTTAGCCCCCAAAACTCCCTAACAAAATGGGGTGGCTAAAAGGAAGAATATGACTCTTTTAAACATGACTACAACAATGCTTTCAAGCAAAAAATATAGCTAAGAGGTTTTATGCTGAGGCAATTAGCATTGCGTGCTATGTCTCTAACCGAGTCTACCTCAAACCAGGTACATCCAAAACCCCATATGAATTGTAGAGTGGCAAGAAGCCAACGATAAAATACTTTAAAGTATTTGGCAGCACTTGCTATGTTTTTCAAGATAGAGAACATCTAGGAAAGTTTGATGAGAAGAGTGATGTAGCCATGCTCTTAGGATACTCTACAACTAGTAGAGTTTACTGTGTCTACAACATTAAGACTCACTTAGTGGAGGAGTCAATCAATGTGACAGTAGATGACCTTGAGGAAACTTATGAGCAAGGGAACTTGGCAATGGTGTTGTCTAACCATGAAAATGAGAGCCCATCTCTAGTGAAGATTGAGAAATCCTAAGGAGATCAAGAAGAACTCTCTTCTCAATCAAGTTCAGAGGAAGAAGTTAAATAAATTCAACTTCAACCCAAGGACAAAAGGCTCACTAAAGGATTATCGTGAGAAGACATCATTGGTGATCCTAACATTGGAGTGAAGATAAGGAGACCAATATAAAACATCCTTAGTTATCTATGTTTCACTTCTAAGATAAAGCCAAAACGAGTTAAAGAGACTTTAAATGATCCGGATTGGATCTTAGCCATGCAAGAGGAACTAAATCAATTTCAAAGAAATGATGTTTGGTTTCTCATAGAAAGACCTATTAATAAGAATGTCATTGGTACCAAATGGATCTTCAAAAACAAACACGATGAACATGGTATAGTTACTAGGAACAAGGCCATGCTAGTTGCAAAGGGGTATGCCTAGATAGAAAGCATTGATTTTGAGGAGACATTTGTCCCTATTGCAAGGTTGGAATCCATTAGGATCCTCTTGTCCGAAACATGTTATTTGAAATTCATGCTATATCAAATGGATGTCAAGAGTTTATTCCTAAATGAAATTCTCCAAGATGAAGTATATGTTGAGCAACTTGAGGGATTTGTGGACCCTCATCCACCAAACAACATATACTGGCTCAAGAAATCTTTGTATGGTCTCTAACAAGTTCCAAGATCTTAGTATAAAAGACTCACAAAGTTTCTTCTTGATCACCATTTTGATCGAGGAAGTGTTGCGATAAACTATTCTTTATTAAGAAGCAAAATGGTCATATACTCATTACTCAAATCTATGTAGATGACATCATTTTTGGGTCTACCAGTGAGAAAATGTCTCATCATTTTGCCCAACTAATGAAATCAGAATTTAAGATGAGTATGAAAGGAGAACTAAAGTTCTTCATAGGTCTACAATGAAGTAACCAAATGATGACATCTTTTTGAGCCAAACCAGGTTTCCCAGAAACCTTGTATCCAAGTTTAGATTGTAAGAATCTAAGCTAGATAGCACACCCATTAGCACAAGTGATAAGATCATTAAAGACCTCGAGGGAGTTGAGGTTGACTCCACCTACTACAAAAGCATTATTGGGGCTTTACTCTATTTGATTGCAAGTAGACTAGACATTGCATTCAGTGTAAGTGCATGTGCTAGATACCAAGCTGCCCCCAAAGAATCACATCTTAAGGCAACTAAGAGGATTATCCGATATGTCCATGGGACTACAGAGTTTGGGTTGTGGTACCCATTTGATACCAAATCTAAGGTAGCTGGGTACTCAGATGCTGATTGAGCTGGCGATGTGGAGGATCATAAGAGCACGAGTGAAGGTTGCTTTTACGTAGGCAACAATCTTATCTTCTAACATAACAAGAAACAAAACTCCACCTCTCTATCAATTGCCAAGGCTGAATACATTGCAGCTGGTAGTGGATGAACCCAACTCTTGTGGATAAAGAAAATGCTTCGAGATTATGAGTTGGAGCAAGGCACCATGAGTTTATTTATAAACAACAAGAGTGTTATTGACATCTCCAAGAACCCTGTCCAACATTCTAGGACAAAGCATATTGACTTAAGGCACCACTTCATCTGACAATTGGTGGAAAAAAATGTCGTATCCTTGGATTATGTCAAAATCAAAGATCAATTAATAGATATTCTAACCAAAACCCTTGATTCCAAGTAGTTTGAGTATCTTCGGAGTGCTATAGGCTTATGCACCATATAAGGGATCATGTCTAATTCTCCCGAGGTCATGGTGGGATGTGGATGGTCATGGAGTTAGGCATGCATGGGGTGGAATGTGGTAGTGAATGGGGGGATCCCAACTCATGAAAAGGAAGAAAATCAAAAAATTCCACATTTGAAATCGGTTTCACCCTAAACCGATTGTGAAACTCAATCAATTTAGCCTAAACTGATTACGAAACTCACAATCGATTTTGGGGGCATTTTTGACCAAAAATTTGCATGTGATTTTAAAAGGGAGAAACCATTCATGTTCCCTCATTTTCACTTGTAACAAACTCTTGGTTTTCACCAAAGCTCTATTTTTTGTGATTTTTGAGTTTCCTAGTTTAGATCTAACCTTTTTCTCTTGACATCATGCTTCCTCACACAAAGAAGACTATGTCGAAGGGTGAATCTTCTCCGACCCCCGTTGGAACCCTATAAAGTGATCGATAACATAGTCACCACCTCGTCAACAATCGAAGAGGCTTGCTACTTCCTTTTCTCCTTGCTACGACACCATGAATTTGAAGAGATATTTGCATATCTTTTCTCATTGCTCCATCATCATAGAGCGAATGGTCAATGCCGAGACCCTACGAATGGCTCGGTTGACAGAGAGATTGGAAGGACGAAGATGGATGCCCTTTATCTCAATTTTAGGGCCCGTCTTCTACATGAACATGTTCGACATTGACAACAAGGAACACTCATTTTAGACAGTGGTGTGCAACACCCCCATTGAGCTTAACCCCACCATCCTATCCAAGATATTTGGGGTATTTTGTCCTCCCATTCCTATGGTGTATCCGATTCACCACCTCACTTTGGAATAGAAATACGGAATGGTGAAAACTTGTGTAGTAAGTTCATGAACTGGCCTACTCGTCTGCTGCACAAGTAGTGTTGGCCAATTGTCCAAGTCCTCCACCACATCTTCACATAGAATGTACTCCCTACAACTAATAGGAATGTGTTGACGTATAACACCGCCTACCTCATTGATGGGATCCTTAATAACCATCAGATAGATCTCCCAGCCATCATATGTTACATGATGATCCAGTCTCATGAGGTAGCCCATTTGATTGGGAGCTTACCTTATCCCACACTCATCACCCATATTCTCTAGGAAGCAAAGGTGCCCTTCAAAGTAGCACCTAAGGGTCAGAAAGATGGGAATGCAGTAGGGCATGGCACCGTCTAGAAGATGGGCCTGATTGAAACGACCTCAAGCCTCACAGCTGGACCTTCACGTTCACGCACAATCACTGCACGTACCTCGATGATGACCCTCCTTCACACCTTAGTCAAGAAGGTTTCCAAGGTCTTGAAGAATTAGAAGACCTTGGCTTCTAACCAGAAGCAGCTTGCAGCGTGCTGCAACGCTAATTATCCAGAGCATCCCATCGCTTAAGATTAGTGAGTGTGTCTAACACTGAGCCTGAGGTAGAGACTGGATTTGAGATACCTTCTCCACATCTGTGAGATGACCCCCCAGCTAGAGGGTGTGGCTGCTATTGCACTAAGTGCTGGAGTGGTGAGAGCAGAGGCAATCCAGGATAAGGGAGCTGCTGATGGTGGAGATGATGATGGCAATGATGATGATGATGGTGATGATGATGAAGATGATGCCTTATGACGATGGTTATGAGGATGATGAGGAGGACCAGCCTTTGGATGGAGTTGAGAGAGTTATTGTTGCTAAGAGCAATGATTCTGAGTGATGTGGGAGTCATTTTTTTGTATAGCTGACTCTACCCTATAGGGGCTTCTTGTTAGATGTTCATTTGTGGGTCAGGGGGAGTTCCCCTTTTGTTTGGCTATTTGTAGCCCAATGAGCATTTTTATTACTTAATGATATATCCTTCGTGTCCATTTATCTTCTCCCTTTAATTATTTATTATATTTGCTTGTCAATTCTTGTAAAAAAGGGGAAAAGATATTTAAATCCACATATGTTTGTGTGGTGAGGAGATGTGAGAGTGAGGGAGAGTCACTCAATTCACTAGGACATTCAAGAGAGGTACAAGGATAAGGCTATGAGACTTAGACAATTAGTGATCTATGAGCCACATCATACATAGGGGGAGTTAAAAAGGTTAAAACATCAATATCAACCTAAAAATCAAAACAACTCACTTGTTGCACATTCTATATATATTCTCTCATGTTTTACATTATTCATATATATTGTTTATACATTGGCCATTTCGCATGAGAAAGGTAGTTGTTTTGTGGTTGTGACTATAGGTCTTATTGACTCAAAACACAAGTGATTTTAAGATTATTGAGCTAAACTCCTACTCTTGTGTATTGTTGAGTCCATGTATTTGGGTTGTGGGGAATTAATATAATTTGTATCTAAATGTGTATTTGGGTTTTGCCATGGAATTGACAAGGAGGAGATTACTAATGTATGTCAATCCCATGGGCATATGGGTAGTGTTAGGAGTCTTGTAAGTGTCCTATGTAAGCTTACAAGTTCATATCATGAAGCTAATAAGGATCAAAGGCCCAAGGAAGAGCACCGGGAAGAGGCACACCAAGGAAGGTATATATTATGCATGCATATCATTTTGTATGTCTAAAAATGATCCTAGACATGGTTTAGGGTCTCTAAGAATAACTAAACCAAGATGCCTAAGGATATTCTAAAGAAATTAGCTCAAACTTAAAGTGCAGAAAATTTCAATCGAAATCGAATGCAAAACTCGTAATCGGTTTCAGTGCGAATTTTGCATCTTAGTCAAGTACTCCTGAGCCAAAAATCGATAAGCCTAAATCGGTTTCGATAAGAGTTTTGAAAAATTTCCTAAAACCCAAATCGATTGCGAAACCCCAAACCGATTTAGGGCCTGATAGGCTCTTGAAATCGATTACGGATTTTGAAACCAATTTAGAGCCCAAATCGATTGTGAAACCCCAATCGGTTTGGAGGGCATTTTTGAAAAAAAAATGACACAAAATTTTAGGTAAAAGTTTCAAAATTTGAACCCTGTTTTAGCATATCTAAAGGCTCAAAATGCTCCTCCCTTTACCATATGCCTATCTTAAGGCCATGGATGCTCCTCCCTACTATAATAAGGACTTTTTCCCTTTAAGGTAAGTAATCTCCAACACTCAAAATTAATTTTTGAGTGAGCTAAGAGGCATACTATTTTGAGAGTCCCCTTCACTGTGCAAACCTCCATTGCCTACATATTATTAAGTTTTAGTAGGTAGCATTCTATACTTCTCTCTTTCTCTCTTTTATACTTTCCTATTGAGCATCACTTTTACTATTGAGGAGAGGGTGTGGTGAGAACTTTTCTAAAAAGGAACTCACATTAGGTTGAGCTCAAGGAGCATTAGAGCCAAGTACTTAGAGCTTGTGGGTAGCTAAGGCATATTAGCTCAACAAGGAGCATCCCATATTTGAGTAACTAGTAACATCAACCATACAGTGGTAATATTTGATTGTCTTTGCATTAATTTACATACATATTCATTTATATTCATATTCATTATTGTTATTGCTTTACTTCCACTAAAGACACCGGAAGCTTGACTACCTTCGCCGGGACACCGAAAGTAGTACACACTCGGTGGAGACACCGAGTGTTATTGTTTAGCTTGCTATTGAGCAAGTAGATAGGTTTGTATATTGACTTAGGTTGTAATAGTACCTTAATGAAATATACCTAAGCTCGGTAGTGAGCTTTAGAAGAGTGGACGTAGGTCCGAGTGCCTAATCACTATAAATCTTGTGTTGTGGTTTGTGGTTATGATTGCTTGGCTCTCCATTTTTATACTTTATACTACTCTTAGAATATGCTTGATATTTTTCATGAGTAGTTACATTAAAGCACACACTCACTTAATTGAGCTAAGTACAACAATAATTAATAACATCCATAAGACAATTTTAATAAAGAGTTAAATAAATTGAGAAATCCTATTCACCCCCCCTCTAGGATTACTTTCGTGACATTTCAAGAATGATGGCTAATCAAGGGTGCACGACCAGGCTTGTACCCTATAAATATAAGAGAGCTCCAAATGAGCTCTCTAACACACATAAAGAGATTTAGAGAGTAAGAAAGATCAATGTAAGACATTCAATCCTCCAAACCACCAAAGACTCATTTTTGAGCTTCCTTTGAATATTAAAGAAGCAAGAGTCATTAGTGTGCTTTCCTAACAATCATTATTCATTGAATACAAGGAGGAAGGCAAGAAGAGGATTTACTCCCAAGTAAACCCTTGTGTGAATCTCTAAGAAGCAAGGAGACAACCTTTGAGAGCTTGGTGAAAAGCTAAAGCACATTAGCTCTATAAGAAACAACCACCATTAAGGGTAACAAGCAATACACCAACCTTCAAGAGGTAATTTTTATTGAGTTTTCTCTTATTTGAGACTATAGCACTATCGTCGGAGACACCGCTAGTGTAGACCTTAGCACTTCTGCTAGAGACACCGAAAGTATAGATCACTTCTATCGGAGACATCAGGAGTTGAAACTGCACTCGCCGGAGACACCGAGTATAGAGCTTGCAAGTGATTAAGGCAATCACTAGGAATGCAAGTAATTAGATTTTGAAATTTATCCTTGATTGTAACTTGTTTCAATCTAAATAAAATTTAGTAACTTGGTGGTGAGTCTTGAGAGTGGATGTAGGCCAGTGTGCCGAACCACTATAAATATTGTGTTATGTGTTGATTTCTTGTGTGCATTATCTCTTCTCCCTACTTTGGCATAGTTTTTATTGCATGATCTTTCATATTTGCAATTAAGCATTAATCTCAATTAATGGAAAGATAAAATTGAACATTGTCATATCATTGCACTTGAAAACTTTAAGAATTAAGTTAAGTGCATTAATTTCTAGATAGCATCTTAACATCTTAATTGAAATTTTAAGTGGGCTTTAAATTAAGAATAATTTTTAATATATCCTACTCACCCCCTCTAGAATTAAATCGGACTTCAAATCTCATGTACTCAACACCCAATGTCCAATTTTGTTTTGTATCTTGCATTATCACCATCCTTTGGTAGCTTTGCTTTTGCCTTATCTTCTATCCCTATTCCTCACATTGTATCTAAGGCTATTCAACAACCACAATAGAGGAATGCTATGAAAGAAGAAATGAAAGCCTTAGAAAGAAGAAAAATGTGGGAACTGGTTGACCTTCCTAGTGGGAAGATAGTAGTGGGTTGCAAATGGGTGTTTACAGTCAAATAGAAGTCAGATGGATCTATGAAGAGGTATAAGCTATATTGGTGGCAAAGGGGTACACATAGTCTTATGGTATAGATTACCAAGAAACCTTCACACTACTAGAAAACTGAACCCAGTTAGAGTACTTATATCGCTTGTAACAAATCAGGGGTGGTCCTTTTACAGTTTGATGTAAATAATTCTTTCCTACACAAAGATTTGGAGAAAAACTATATATGGCCACACCACCAGGTTGTTAGATGTTCAATTCCAATGGAAAAGTATGAAAGTTGAGAAAAACATTGTATAACTTAAAGAATTCACATCGTGAGTGGTTTGAAAGGTTCAAAACTACCATGGTAAATGTAAGATATAAGCATACACGAGTAGACCACACATTCTTCACTAAGTGTCAAGGTCTTAAGATGACATTCTTAATTGTTTACGTTGATGATATAGTAGTTGCGGGGAATGATGAAAGAGAGATTGTACAACTTAAAACCAGGTTAGTGAAGGAATTTAAAATTAAGGATTTTGGTTCTTTAAGATACTTCATGGGACTAAAAATTTTCAGATCAAAATAAGGCATCTTCCTTTTTCAGAGGAAGTATGTACTAGATTTGCTAAAGGAGTCAGGAATGCCTGGTTGCAACATTGTGCTACTCCAATTGAGGCAAATCACAGACTAAAAGAGAATGGAATTGATTGGCTCATAGATGTTGGAAGATATCAAAGGTGAGTAGGATGTCTCATATATCTTCCCTTAACTCGTCTAGATATTACTTATGCAGTAAGTGTAATAAACCATTTCATGCATACTCCAACTTAGGATCATTTGGCAGTTGCATAAATGGTTCTCGGATATTTAAAGGGATGTCCTAGAAAGGGTATTTTATACAAGAGGCATAATAATCATCAAGTGGAAATATCTGATGATTCAAATTAGGAAGGTTCATTGACAGACCGTAGGACTATCTCAGGTTATTGCTATTTTATAGGAGGTAATTTGGTGACATGGAGAAGTAACAAACAATTTGTAGTTGCAAGGTCTAATGCTGAGGCTAAATTTCGATCAATGGCCCATGAGATTTGTGAATAGCTATGGATGGAATTGTTATTAGCAGTGGTTGGATTTCTAATACAGGGTCCCATGAATATCTACTATGACAACAAAGCTGTCATAAGTAATGCACATGACCTAGTACAACAACAAAAAAAAAGAATAAAGATGTGAAGGTAGATCAACACTTTATCAAAGATCATATCAAGAAGGGGAGTATATACATTCCATTTATTCATGCTAAAGACCAATTGGTAGATGTGTTTACAAAAGGTCTTAGTGGAGTACTGTTCATGTTCTTAATTAACAATCTAGGAATGACAGATTTATATTCCCCAGCTTGAGGGGAGAGTGTTGGAGATGATGTCTATATGTTTGATTGATCGAGAAGACTTCAATTGATTGATTTAGAAGCCTTCGATCAATCAAATGGTTTTGAGTTCAAAACCCATCCTCTGTTCGATCAATCCAACATGTTGGACCAATCGAACCTAGTAATTATGTTGTATGAAGTTTTATATTATATACACAATATGAATAATGTACAAAATAAGGGTATGAGTATAAATATCAATGTATAAGATATGCTTTCTCAGATGATTCTCTCCCAATTGTGTGTTTCTTCTCTTCCTCTCTTTTCCATCTTCTTCTCTTTATTCTCCACATCTTTTTGAAAGGTTTCAAGATATTTAAGTCATTCAACTTCATGACTACCCATAGGGTCTTTACGGGTGTTCATGATTAGCCATAAGGTCTACAGATTTCCATGAATACTACAAGGTCTGAGTCTAGTCTTGGCATGGCTACTAACCAAAATATGGGGGCTGGGTGGACATATTACATAGACATTCTTATGGATTTCATATATGTAGAAATAATGATAAACATAGAACATGATGAATATAGGAGAAAAAGATGAGTATACAGTGAATCACCTGTGGGGAAGTCTGCAGTTGATTATGGGCACCCATAAGATTGTAGTGGGTGATGATAATGAACCACTCTATGGAAACAAGAGAATAATAAAGATTCATCCTAAGAGAGATTTACCTAACAGACATACTATGGGAATGGAGATTCGGGCTGACCCGAGGTTCCCTTTCGCAAAGACTTGTTCCCCCACTTTGCATGTGGTGATCTATGGTTTCTCCTTGTCTTGGAAAAGGGTAAGTGAGAGAGAAGGGTCCATGGTCTTTTTGGGATCTTTTGGATTCTCCACCAACTCAATTTATTGATGGAGTTGGACATCAGTTGCCTCCCATTTTGGGGAAGGCAGCTTAGACCCTAAGGTCTAAACCAGTTTGACCCCCCTATATTAGTCTAGGCTAGTAGAGATTGGGTAAGCTATTGAATTGTGATTTGAGAAGGTGTTAGGCACCTCAACACATCCACCTTTTTATGGTGGTTTCTCTTATTCATGTATGTTGAAGCTTGCTATTAATTTGGTGTTTATACATAAAATAAACAATGGAAAAATTCATGTTCAAATGCCCTAAATGTCATTCTACTTGGTGCCTATTTGTGGCTTGGCTAGCGCAAGTTTGTTACAAGACATTTAGGTGTTTGGTCATGGGATGGGCCCAATCAAGGTGGTTTGATATAATGGTGAATATGGGTTAATTCTACATCTTGAGGGTAGGTTTAGGCTGGAGGTTAGTCTTTGTTGGAGGTGTGTATGGACATGTGATAGGCATGTGCAAGTTTCTTGCTCAAACACCCTAAAAGACATTCTTCCTAGTGCTTGTTTGTACAAGCCTAGTGCTTGTTTGTGGCCTAAGCATTTTAGCTGTTTGGGCATGGAACTGCCTAGTTTGGGGTGTTTTGACCCTTTGATGGGTCTTGACTGGTATGGGACCATAGAAGTGGTTCCTAAGTGGAGATTTCTCCCTTTTCTAAGAGAGAGTCCCCTGGGGTTGTTTATTCATCATAGATGAACTCCAAATAGAGTCGATTATAAGAAAGGTCAGTGCTACCCATTGCAAGAATCCTTTAGATGTTGACCCAAAATTAAGTGCTAACAAATGACAAGTTATGAGAGCAAATATTTTTCAATAAGATCATGTTGTCAAATATTCACAAATTTGGCAATTTCTTTCTTTCTTTCTTTTGGTTTTTATTTTTTTCCCAGGACAAACGATATAGACTAAAATTTGATTTTTTGGACCATTCATAGTTTGCCATGGGTTTCATGCTTAGAGGACTAGGAGAACATTGAATGAGTTCCAAGTTAAAGTCATCTTGATTAACGATTGTTAATCATCTAATATATATATATATATATTAAGCTAATTTTTTACAACACTATCCCTAGAAACAAACTAGTCTATTTCATTAAGGCTTATCCAATTATGGGTTGCAATCTTTTTACAACACTATTTCTTGAAATAATGATTTAAAAAAAAATTACTTCCTCTAATCTAGGTTTCATGCTTTCAAAGTTTGAGTTGACAAATGACCCGGTTATAGTTGAAGAGAATGAAAGCATTAGCAAAAGCCCCATGGCAGAAGAAATCAAGTTACATTTTTCATGGGTCCATTGAAAGCTTGGGCGCAGATGTGATGCTTCTCTATTCTATCAGAAGTTGTAGGAAGTAATAAACCAAGTTGTGGTTTAGTTATATACATCTACTTTTGAGAGAAAAAGTTTCCAAGGAATGTCAACCACACCTATCTAGCTCTTATCCCCAAAAAAATTTAATAAAATAAATTAGCGTTAGATTTTAGACCAATTGAATTGTGCAACATGATATACAAATTGGTTACTAAAATTCTTGCCAATGGAATACAACCTATATTGCACAAATTAATTTCTTTGAATCAGAGTTCATTTGTACCAAGATGTCAGATCATAGATAATGCCATTATAACACAGGAATTATTCCACTCTGGGGAGAATGAAAGGGAGGGAAGGAGCATTTATACTAAAATTGGATATGTCCAAGTCATATGGTAAATTTAATGGAGATTCCTCAAGCCTATCAATACCCATGGGTCCTAATCTCTTCTTTACTTATAGAGCTGATAGGCCAGGAAGTTGAAGGGATATCATGGGTTAAAGATGTTATAAATTCTAGCATTGGCTCATGGAAGGAATAGTATATTCGAAATCATTTTAACATGATGAGAGCTTCCAAAATATTGAAGACAGATTATAATGAAGATGATAGATTAATTTGGACCATAACTCCTTCAAGAAACTTCTTAGCCAAATCAGTATCCAAAATGATATTTGACTCAATGTGATCAACATCAACTTTGAATGAAAAGGAAAATAAAAAATTCTACTTGAAACTATAGAAGGAAACAAGTGTTCCATTAAGGGTTCTTATATTTATTTGGTGAGGTATTATGAGAATAAAAAAACACAATGGAAAAGTTTATATCAAGTTATGATCCAATGTGTCTTATTTGTGGCTAGGAGAGGAAAACAATTGATCATTTATTTTTTGAGTGTGAGATTGCTAAGGTGGTGTGGTTTGGATCGTTACTTGGACTCAGACTATAGGAGGGTAACATAACATTTAAAGAATGGATAAAGAATTGGCTGTCATTTCCTCCTCGTAGGATTTTCTTTCAAGGAGCTATTTTCCTATGGTGCATTTGGAAAGTTCGCAATAAATTGGTTTTTAAGTTGAAATAGGTATTTGCAGAATCTATTATATCAAATTCTAATTGGCTGATCAATGACTATAGCCTAGAGCAAAAAACACAAAATCTCCTCTGCTAGAATTATCAAGAATTTTAGAAACATGCCCTAAGTATGCAGTTTAGAAGAGGCTGAGGCTTGTGCAAGAACTCCCAATTCCCCCTATTCAAGTAGAAGGAGATAGCAGCTTGATCATGAAAATTCTTAATGATTGAGATGTTGATGTTCCTTGGTGGATTCGAAACATTATTTCCAACTAGCATAGTATTGTTTTTCAATTCCCTTGGGTGTCCATTTCATATGTTTCATGAAATTGCAACAAAACGACTTATGCAATGGCAACTCTAGTAGTAATGGAACACATTTTCTCTCAAATGGAATGGTACACTTCCCCCTCAATGAATATCTCTCTTTCTTGTAATAGATATTTGTAATCCTTGTAATAGTACTACTTTGGAATACTTTGTCTTGGGAGTTTAAAAGATAAATTGCACTTTAAATTATAGGTGGTATATCTCTACAAAGATCATTGGTCTGGAATTTTCTTTGTTTCATAGTGTGAATGTTATTGGTTGTACAGCTTAACTCTTTTTTTTTAATGGATTTTCAAGAGGAAATATTTCAAAATTATTGGGTAGTGCCTTGAAATGCCATTTTTGAAGTGGGGTTATTTTGGAGATTTGACCCAAGTTTAAGAAGTAGGGTTTCTTGGTTGTGTGCATCATCTCTATAAAGAGATGTTTGTGGGTTTTGTAGGCTATGGAAGAGCGGAAGAAGTCAACTTTGTGTAAGAGGCAAGAACGTATTTTGTGTGGAGAGTTCACTTGGGTTTTTCCTTAGGGTTTCTTCTTTGGGTTTTGGAAACTCACTATTGTGCATTTTTTAATCTCTTTGTTCTCCATTTTAGTGGAAGTTCTTGATCATCTTCACTTGAAGATGTATGTAGGAAGTCTTGTTGAACCAAGTTAAATATTTTGTTTTGTGATTGTTCTTTGTCATTTATTGTTTTCTCGTTTTGTTTCATGCACATCGCATACTTGAATCCGAACCTTGTTTTGTTCCATTGTACTATTTTGTCACAACAAACTAGTATTAGAGCTTAAGTTCGATGTGGGCTGGTGTTAAGGATAGTCTCCGTTCAGAGTATAAGATCCTTTTTGGTTTTTAACCGCAAGTTGCCAAGGTCTTTTAGCTATCTTCCACTGGTTGCTGATGTTTGAAGTTGCGGATTAAGGATTCTGTGATGGAGGCTAAAAAGTTCGAGGTTGAGAAATTTGATAAAAATAACCTTTATGTGTTGTTCGAGAACATTGAGGATTCTTTGTTTTAGGATTTTGTGATGACGTCTAAAAGGTTGGAGGTTGAGAAATTTGATAGAAAGAACCTTTATGTACTGTTTGGGAACACTATTCAAGGTGAAATAGTTTTGTCTTTTGCACCATATTCAATTATACTCTGTAGTCTGTACACAGTTGTGGCATAGGGGAAAGGGTCACATGGGTGTGAGAAGTTTGACAGATTTGAGAAAGTGGGGTTTTCTTTATGGTGAGAAGTTCAAATTTTATGAGCATTATGCTCATGAAAAGAAAACATAGGTGCTATTTTTGGTGATTTTGCTTTGCTACGTCCGAGCAAGTAGGTTGTGGAAGACAAAGATTTGGGTATTCTGTTGGAGGTGGAGTTAGAGTGTGGTAATCCTATTTTATTAAGATGTGAGGCTGCCGTTTTAGACCCGTTCATGTTCTGAAAATTTAGCAGGATGGATACATGCCCAAGTTGGACATTAAATCTCTAGTTAGAGTTAGTTTTGAAGATATAGTTGTAGATGCATTTAGTGCTAAGGAGTTAGCAAATATGTCAATAAAGCCAAGTTTGGTGATTAAGTTTAAGGGTGTCTTGGACTCTATCAATTTGAAAGAACTAATTTCATACCTTTTGAGGTTTAGTAGAGAAGATGATCAATGAGCTATTCAGTTTTGGTTTGGTGGAATTCAAGCCAAGGTAGAGATTTGTTGGAAAATGCCTTGAATTTACATGAGCTTCCCTGTTAAAACTACGTTAACCAAGAAATGTCGTTTTTGGAGTAGAGTTATTTTGGGGATTTGATCCAACTTTTAAAAAGTAGGGTTTCTTAGGTATGTACACCATCTCTATAAAGAGATGTTTTGTGGGGTTTGTAGGATACAGAAGAGTGGCAGAAGTCAAGACTTTGTGTAAGAGGCAAGAATGTATTTTGTGTGGAGAGTTTGCTTGGATTTTTCCTTAGGGTTTTGCCTTTGGGTTTTGGAAATTTGTCATTGTGTATTTTTAATCTCTTTGTTATCTATTTTAGTGGAAGTTCTTGATTATTTTTGCTCATGGATGTAGGCAATCTTGTTGAACCACGTAAAATATTGTGTCTTGTGATTATTCTTTGTCGTTAATTATTTTCTCATTTTGTTTCACGCACATCGCCTGCTTGAATCTGATCTATGTTTTGTTCCATTGTGTCATGTTGTCACAAAAAAAAAAAAAAAAAAAAAAAAAATTACTCTTACAGGAAAACAAAAACTTATCAACAAATTAATATATCAAAATAATGCATGGAATAGGACTAATCAATTTTTTCTTTTCATAGGCCAAATATGCAAATATCAGTAGCGGTGGTCTGTTAATGTAATTCATTGTTCTCATGTTTGAATTGAAATTGGGATATTGATACAAATTCTTCTCTTTAGATTCATATTTGAAATATGTTGACAATATTTGCTTCTACAACTGATCGAGAAATGAAGAATTTAACTTAGAAGTCAACACAATCAAATATTAAATAGAAAGAATTACAAATGACAAGAAAAAATATTTCTCAACCCAAAGATTTGGAAGGATAGACGATGTATGGTCTACACTAAAATGGTATATCACTATGCAAATGTAGTTAGATGAATTTTATCTGTATTACATAAGTGTGTATACTTTTGGTTCGAGAGCCTTTACTTTATCAATTCTCATAAATAAATTCCAAAAATAGTGGTATTGGCATAACTCCAAAGCCTTGGCTATGGATCTAAGGATCATTCCATCGTGACACTTGTCCAAAGATGTGTTTGGCATGCGATCTCATGATTTTGAGATTATGATCCTAAGATCATATCCCGGGATTGTGATCAACTTGTTAGATTATGATGCTCATTTGGTTAGAAGAGAAGGCTTACTTAGCATTTCTCAAAATTACGATTTGAGAATGTGCTGCGATCTCAAATGAGGCTTTTCAATGATAAGCAAAACACAGATCTTGAGCTAGATTGCAGTTCAAATTACAACCTGAACAGACCGAATCACAACCTAAATACGGTTATATTGCAATATGAGATCGCATGCTGAAGACAAACTCCGTGATTGGCATTATTCCTTGGAGGATTTCGACTCATTCGATGCATAGGAAGTCAAGGAACCAAAAACTTGAACGTTTTCACAGAAATCACGAAGTCACATGTGATGAAGGGAGGAGTCCCTGCTTTTGTGCGGGCCACCATGAGTTACTTCAGTCATTCATTGTATTCACATAAGATCATTTTAGTCCAATGAAAACAGAATAAGAATTATTGCAATTTTAAGAAGCAAAGTCGTACACTCCATACCTTGTGCCTTGCATGTGGGAGACATGAGGTTCTGTAGAAAGTTGACCTATAACATAGTAAATAATGAAGATTGTTAGTTTGATCGTACCATTGATCTATTCCCCTTCCCACTCTCTCGTCGTTCTACATCTGCTGTTAGGTTTTTTTGAGTTTTTCTTTTACCCTTTATCCTGGGTAAAAGTTATCTTCAAACTTCCACGCAAGGAATAGTGTGAGTCAGAGGAGTGATACCGTGTCGTGTTGTGTTGCGCTTGTGACCAAACGGTGGTTCAGATCCTTTCCCGCCCTTAATGTCCTGGCTATTGTCCTGCTTATGCTGCATTGTGACACATACTCTAAAAAAACAAATTTAGATGGGTGATTTTCTCTTTCTGAGGTAAGCATGCCATGACGGCACACAGGAGGAAGGATAGATAAGACTTTTAGGTCAACAGAGGATCTGAGTGAGCACACTACGCCAATGCCCCTAGCGTGATTGGGTGTGGCACTGCGTGTCCATGAGAGAGGTCTATACTTTGATATGATAAAAGAAATCAGTACAGTAAGCTGGATCCTTCCCTCTGTAGAAGTCTATAGTGGGTTGGCTACGGACGGTTCTCCGATGGGTTCTTGTTGGTAGATGATATCAACATATTGAATAATAACCCAGTCCATTAAAAAAAAAAAAAAACTTGAAGGGTTCGGACATGTTGACGTGTCCAATTAAGTATTGTCACCCTTTATAGACTGAATCTCATTCACCAATATCGGCAACATGCAATCATAGTATACCTGTTTTCCACTATCGACAGTAAGACGAATTATTTTTTACCTATTTATTCTATGCGATTACTCTCTTTCACTTGTTATTTTATATTAAGTATTGAAAAGAGTTTTTTGAGACTCAAGGTTCCAAAACCAAGACCAATAACGGTTGTAAAAACGACTTCATACTTTCTACCCCAACAAGGTTATAGCATAAATGCTTTGTAGCTTTGCATATGCTTTTTCCCAATGCAATGACCACAGGATTACATATCAGTGACTACCATTAATATGTAATAGTTCAGAAGGCCAAACAAAAAAAAATGAAAGAAAAGGAAGAAAAAGGGTCCTTGAATTCATCCCTGCATATGTAGCAGATATGGCATGAGTTACACTTGTAAACAAACATTTTGGTCTCCATGAGGGGTTGTTATTGAAATAAGCTGATGTTTTCTTGGTTGGGGCCATAGATGGAATTATTTAGCATATCTTTCTCTTGACCCTTTATTTATTTTTTTAAATTTTCCTTTCACCTTCTCTTTCGGTTTACTTTGCATGTCGATACCAAGTTACCAGAACAAAGTAACAATCTACTTTACTTTCTACTGAAGCAACCTCCCTGAGAAGTAATCAAGCAAAGCATCTTCCAAACTCAAATGACTCCACCAAAACAGAGAAGCAGGCGCAGCTTCGTTCTATATAGGCAGTAGAGTGGACAGAAGCATCGTCCACGACAACCCACCAAAATAAAATTAAACCAGTCTGATACGCACGAGTTCTCTCTCTCTCTCTCTCTCCCCCCTCCCACAGCAGAGCAACCAAACCCATCACTCTCTCTCTCTCATCTCTCTAATACATACGTGAGAGAGAGAGAGATAGAGAGAGAGAGGTCCACCACCTTCACCATTTTCACTAGTTTTTAGATATAGAAAGTTATGGACGGTGAAGAGGAGAACCACCCAATCTTTGACTCACTCATTACTTATTATGACACTAGCAAAAGCAGTAGCAGTAGTGGTAGCAGGAAGAGTGAAGGCAAAGGAGGACCAGATAACAATAAATTCAGATACAGAGGTGTTCGACAGCGAAGCTGGGGTAAATGGGTCGCTGAGATCCGAGAGCCTCATAAAAGGACTCGTAAATGGCTAGGCACCTTCGCCACCGCCGAGGACGCCGCTCGTGCCTACGACCGTGCCGCCATCCTCTTGTACGGGTCCAATGCTCATCTCAACTTGCAGCCCTCACCCTCGACGGCCCAGACATCATCGCCTGGCTCTTCCTCGTCAAAGTTACGGCATTTGCTTCCACGTCCGTCTGGGCTTCCCTTCACAGCTTCGGCGGCGTCGTCGCCTTCTAATGCCCCTTACGCCTTATATCCTGCGTTTAATTCTGATCTTCCATCTCCTAACGTCGACCAGGGCCTTCAAATTGTGCAACAACAGCAACTGTATAATGTGGATGTTGGTTCTGGACCCTCCACCACTTTTGTAAGCCCCAATTATGAAAGCTGTTTATACGAAAAGATGGACTCGCTTGCGGGCACGGTTGACTCTAGCTTGTCTTTCTCTTGTCAACCAGCCCTTGCCCCTGAGCCGCCAGAGGGGGGTGTTGCACCCAGTTCACCGACGTTGTGGCCTTACACCAACGATGATGATTACGGGAACTCTAGTCTCTGGGATGATGGAGATTCTTTCTTGTTTGATCTCTGAGTCTCTTTTCTTCTCCATGGATCGATTAGCTTCTATTGTATGATGAAAAGGCAGATATCTATTCTTGTCTTTGCTTATAGTGGCTTGCATGCAAGCTATCAGCTCCTTTTATTTGTCTTGTTACCTTAGTTTCTATTTTTTCTGATATTTTGAACTCTGATGACCTGTTAAAGTCATGTGCAACTGAAGTCAATACCTCTTACCAACTTTGAAGTTTTGAAGAGGAAGAGATGGAAGAAGACTTCACGCCTAATTAAAGGAAAAAAAGTCTGAGTTTAGTGAGAAAGCGTGGTTTGGCTCCGGGGATGATCTTAGACCAGGGGCAAGCTTGTATCCTTGTGACCTTTATTGGTAGAAAGAGATCTCAAGGTATGATTACTCTGACATTGCATCTCGGATGGTGTAGACCTTCTAAGTTTAAGGATTTGAGCAATAGAAATTTGATCTCAATAGGGTTATTAGCATGTAGTCATGGATGAAGGATCCAAAAAATAAAGAAGTAAAATAGGAAAAAAACAAGAACTCTTCTATCATTCTCTTCAATGTATCATGTATTTAGGGTTTGCTGAATAAGTCCATATTTACTTTCCTATAGAGTAAATGAACAGCCACTTCGCTCATAGTGTATTTCTACCATCTACATTCTAATTCTATTTATGGCATTCCATTTATTTATGCTGAAATTGGAAAAACAATCTTTCTTTCTATGGATAAACTACAAGGGCTTGCTTCAATTTGTTTCCAATAGCAGTAACTTCCCATCTACCTAGACTCTAATTAAGACATTTTGACAATGAATTATCGTTATCTTTTTTTTTCTTTGTTTAAGTATTTGTTCTTTCAATGGATTTCTCATGGAATTTAATCATTTCTACTAGAAATATTATGTGCAGATAAAATTTGTTTGATGTATTTATGAATATGCTTAACCTGTAAAATTATTAAAAGCTATTTTATAGAATTAGACTAGTATTATGCATGTTGTTCGCTGTGGTTCGTCATTTCTATATTCTCTATACGTGCATGATTTTGAAAACAACAAGTAAATTACTTAAAAAAAGAGAATAAAATCTAGTTACTTGATTCGGATGATTGAAATCAGAAACTTTACTTGATCAAGGCTAGTGTTTTACACTATATCCTTAAGATAGATTTTGCCCCTTGCATTGGTGATTACAAACTTCTCGGACGTCTTCCTCCCAGGATGCAATGATCTACCACACATAAAAGAAGCATTACAATCAGTGTGCTTGGTGAACCAAACTATTTTTGTAGCTCTCTCTTATATTGATACTACGACACTAATGCATTACGATGCTTATGCCTTACTCAAATTTTGGATGCTTGAAATGAAGGAGGGACGACTTATTTATAGATTGTTCATGTTTGTTCGAAACAGGCATAGAGTCGCTCCTTATGGTGTTTGAACAGACACAAATGCATAAATGTTGCAATTTAGTAGCCACCTTCATGTCCGTATGGAACAAATATGTGTTAAAATGGGTAATTTAATAGCCACATTTGTGACTATTCGGTCCAAACAATCATGAAGGGTAAAACTGTAAAACCGCACAAATAGACACACCCGACAAGGTATAACTGTTTTTGGGATAAAAAAAAGAAAAAAATAATAAAAAATTTTATTTTATTTATTTTTCTTATTGACCCGACCTGGCCCGGCCCGGCCCGGTTTGGCACATGTGTGTTTTGTTGGTTTAGGCTTAGCCCATGTTGGCTAGGTCCTCCCCCTTCTACAAAACTACGATGCCCCTTGGGACCCAAGTTTATATCAAATACTAGTGTATATAAACTTCCAAAATTTTATGGGCTAACCCATGTGAGACTATTCAAGTTTTACAACCTTTAACCAATGTTCAACGAGACACCTTTAGAGACAATTTCTCATTCACCCATTAACAGTTTTAGTATCTTACCATGTGGCATTATTCTCATTGAGATGAACACGAATCCATGTGGACCAACCTCAAATGATTTATGGGTCTCACTTTTTTTGGCTAAAAAATGCTTAAACAATCATATTTTCAAATATGTGCATATGAAAATTTGGGCAACAATTCAAAATCGTTTATAACAATCCCCCCATGAATGAAATTGGCTTCTAGTAATACAAATGAAAATGTAGATACATACAAAAATTAAGAGAATACTTTTGGAAAGTCTTATAGGGAGAGGTAGTTTGTGGCTTTAAACATTTCTTTGTGAAAAACTATTGGATTTACTAGCTAACCAGTGAGTGTGATGTTTTGAACTATTCAATTGTTTGTGTAAACCAAGATAATAGAATTCACACAACTTCTTTTCGGACATAGTTGATTATCATGATTGTGTTTATTTTGGCTCTGAAGACTGCCTGATTTTCATGAGTGTTTTAGAGAATTTAGCCTAGCCTTACAATTCTCATTGAAGTGGCCGTTTCACACTCACATAGGTAATTCTTGTTAAGAGTATCCTTTCATACTCGACTTGGATTTCCAAGGTATAAGAATTATTAAAAGCATAGTTTATCTTGATCTTCACTATAGGTATCACTATTTCGTCATAAGAGTGGGTAGGAGAAGTTTTCTTCATAGTGATTATAGTGATATTACTAAGTCATACACAATTCAGTTGTCCCTTTGACCTAGATCTTGGGGTTTCTAGTCAGCCAAGTAGGGTTGCCATTATAGAGACTTTTCAAATATAGGCTTTAAACCCATTCTCCTTAATGAACAGTTTACTTAATCTCTAGTCAAACCTTTAATTAACGGATCTATAATATTTTCTTTTTACTTTATGTAATTAATGGAAATAATTTCATGTGAGAGCAACTATTTTACTATATTGTGTTTGTAAAAAATATATCAAGACTTACCATTATATATATGACTTTGTGCCCTATCAATTGTTGATTGGCTATCACAATGTAGATAGATAGCAAACACAAGTTTCGACCACATTGGAATATCTTCTAAGAAATGACAAAGCTACTATACTTCTTCTCCTACTTTATCTAATGCGATAAATTCAGATTCTATCGTAGACTTAGTAATGTAAGTTTGTTTACACAATTTCCAATATATAGTTACACTACCACGTGTAAAGATATATCTACTTATGAATTTTGTGTTTTTCGAATTGGATATCTAATTTACATCATTGTACCCTTTAAGTTCAACATGATACTTAGTGTAATGCAATCCATAGTTTAAGATGTATCTCAAATACCTTAGTACCCTAACTAATGTCTTCCAGTGGTCTACCCCTGGGTTAATTGTGTATCTACTCAACTTACTTATAACGTATGCTATGTCCGGTTGAGTGTAGTTTATTATATACATTTATAAGTGTTCTTGTAGAATTGTTATCATAATTTTGAATTTCTCAAGTACTTTCTCAATATAGTGAGATTGAGATAAAACAAATCTATAAGATGTTCTAATAATCTTTATTCCTAGTATTACATTTGCAACACCTAAATCTTTCATATTAAATTGACTAGTTAAGATCTTCTTGGTAGCTTTAATAATATCATTATTGCTACCTATAATGAGCATATCATCAACATAGAGATATACAATGACATGGCCATTTGTGGTATCTTTAACATATATTTTTTACATTTGCTAATTCTAAATCTATTTGACATCATTACATTGTCAAATTTTTCATTTCATTGCTTTATAGTTTGCTTTAATCCATAAATTGATTTAACAAGCCTACACAACTTTATTTTCTTGTCCAAGAACCATGAACCCTTCTGATTGTTCTATATAAATTTTCTCATTCAATTTACCATTTAAGAATACCATTTTAACATCTATTTGATCTATCTCTATATTATACAATGCTACAAAAACTATTAACATATGGATGAATGTTATTCTTGTAACTAGTGAATATGTATCAAAGTAGTTTACACCTTCCTTTTGCTTGTACCCCTTAACAACAAACCTAACATTTTATTTGTTAATTGATCTATCAACTTTCAATTTCTTCTTGAATATCCATTTATATCCGAGAGGTTTACTATCTGCTGGAAGATCTACCTATTCCCATGTATGGTTTTATAAGATGAAATTAATTTCACTATTGACAGCCTTTTTCCATAGAGGTGCATTAGGTGTGGACATTGCTTCTTTGAAACTTTGAGATTCATTTTCTAACAAATAGGTTAGAAAATCTAGACCAAACAATTTTGATATTTTTGTCATTTTACTGCTTCTAGGTTCAACTTTATCTCTTTTTTGAGAATTGTTAGTTGTAGTTTTATAAAATCTTTCAAGAGATTTTGACTCTTGCATAGAATTACAAAGAAATATATGTTCAAAGAATGATGCATTTTTAGATTCAATAATAGTATTAATATTTTTAACAAGAATATCTTATTTATGAACAAGAAATTGATATGCGCTATTATTATAAGCATAACCAATAAATATGTAATCAACTTCTTTAGGTCATATCTTAGGCTTTTTAGGGATAGGGACCATCACCTTTGCTAAGCAACCCCACACTTTTAAGAATTTATAGGAATGAGTTCGACATTTCCATAATTCATAAGGTATCTTATTCGACATTTCCATAATTCATAAGGTATCTTATTTGTTTTCTTATGAGGAATCTTGTTGAGAATGTTATTTGCAGAAAGTATTGCTTCCCCCCACAAATTTTGAGGTAAACCAGAACTGATCAACATAGCATTCATCATTTCCTTCAAGGTTCTATTTTTTTGTTCAACAAGTCTATTTTATTGAGGTGAATAAGGGGCAGTAGTTTGGTGAATAATACCATGTTGTGAACAAAACTCACCAAATGGTGATTCATATTCTCTACCCCTATTACTTTTTAAAGCCTTAATCTTTTTATTGAGTTGATTCTCAACCTTAGTTTTATAATGCATGAACAATTCTAAGGCCTCATCCTTGCTTTGTAGCAAATACACATAATAGTACTTTATGCAATCATCTATAAAAGTAATAAAGTACTTTTTATCAACTCTAGTTTAAATGAATTTTTAATCATAGATATCACTGTGATTTAATTCTAAAGGTTTAGTACTTTTTTCAATAGAATTAAAATGTGACCTAGTTATTTTGATTCCATAAAAGTTTTACATTTATGATTTGAATCAATATAAAACTTACGTAGAAGTTCTAAGTTAACTAATCTACGCATAGTATTAAAATTTACATGTGCTACTCTACTATGCCAAACATTAGACAACTCAAGCATATAAGCAGAAAAAGAATTTTATCAATATTAGGAATTACAATCATTATATTCAATTTGAAAAGCCCATTTTTCATGTACCCCTTCCCCACATACATCCCACTCTTAGAGAGTACAAATTTGTTAGACTTGAAAACCAACTTAAATCTGGCCTTATTCAACAATGAACTAGATATAAGGTTCTTGCGGATGTCTGGCACATGCAGCACATCATTTAGAGTAAGTTTTTATCCCGAAGTCATCTTCAGCACCACCTTTTCTTGTCCTTCAACCTTTGAAGTTGTAGAATTTTTCGTGAAAAATTGTTCTCCATTATTTACTAATTGATATGATGAGAATGTTTTCTTATCTGAACATACATGGCGAGTAGCTTCAATGTCTATCCACCATTCTCCGGTATCCCTTACTAAATTCACTTCAAATACCACTACAGAAAGGTTCATCTTAGAAACATCTTCAGAGAGATGATCCACTTCGGTCGTGTTGGCTTAGGAAACTTTCTTGTTGAATTTCTCTTGATCATTATGTTTGCGACAATTCTTTGCATGATGCCATGGTTTATCACACACATAGCATTTGCCCTTAAACTTAGATATGCCACCTTTAAGACCTAGGAGTGGGCCTTGGCTGAAATGCTTCATTTTATTCTTGTTGATTTTATGCACTTGTTCTACTACATTTGCCTTGGATTCAATGGGCTAATTCTACAGTTTTCTTTCGAAAATACAATTGTCTTCTTCAATCCTTAATCTCATGATTAGGTGTTCAAGTTGCATCTCCTTATGCTTGTGCTTTAAGTAATTTTTGAATTCTTTCCATAATAGCGGTAATTTTTCAATTATCGCAGCCACCTAAAAAGAATCACTTATAGACATTTCTTCTACATGAATCTTATATAGAATTAGTTGGAGATCTTACACTTGATTGATAACAGACTTCGAGTCCACATCTTGTATTCAAGGAATCTGCCCATAATGTACTTAATTCTAGCATCTTCCGCTTTATACTTCTTGTCCAAAGAGTCACATAACTCCTTTGTAGTCTTGATTCGACTATATACATTGTATAATATGTTATCCAATCCATTCAAAATGTAGTTCTTACATAGAAAATCTGTATGTCTCCATGCGTCCACAAGACCAACAACCTGCCTATCAGATTCATTCCCTTTGAGAGCAGGAGCATCCTTATAGAGAAACCTCTCAAAATTTAATGTTGTGACATAAAACAACATCTTCCATTGCCATTTCTTAAATTCGGTACCATTGAATTTCTCTGGTTTTTCTTTATGGTTACCACGAACGAGAGTACGACTGGTGTCACAAAGGAGGGTACAACTATTCTTAGATCACTGGTTGTCATTTCTATTATATAAATATAAATATAAATATAAATTTGAGTAATATGAAAATAAAAATATGTACAAAATGCACAAAGAATAAAAAAAAATAACAAGAAATCTGTCTTAAGATTGTTATTTCTATATTCTCTATATGTACACGATTCTAAAAACAATAAGTAAATTACTTGAAATAAAATAAATAAAATCTACTTACTTGATTCGAATGATGGAAATAAAAAATTTAACTTGATCAAGGCTAGCGTTTGACACTATTTCCTTAAGACATATTTTTCCCCTCACATTGGTGCTTTTGAACTTCTCAGACATCTGTCTCCCAGGATACAATGATCAACTACACACAGAAGAAGCATTACAATCTGTGTGCTTGGCGAACCAAACTATGTTTGTATCTCTCTCTTACACTAACACTATGACACTGATGTGCTATGATGTTTATGTCTTATTCAAATTTTGGATGCTTGAAATGAAGGAGGGATGACTAATTTATAGACTATTCATGTTTGTTTGGAATAGGCATTTAGTCGCACCTTGTGGTGTTCAAACAAACACGAATGCATAAAGGTTGCAATTTAGTAGCCACACCTTCACGTCCGTACAGAATAGCCATGTGTTAAAATGGGTGATTTAGTAGCAATCTTCATGTCCATACGGAATAGACATGTGTTAAAAGGGGTAATTTAATAGCCACATTTGTGACTATTCAGTCCAAATAATTACAAAGGGTAAATCTATAAAACCGCACAAATAGACATGCCCCCACAAAGAATAACCATTTTTGGGAGAAAGAAAAAGAAAAAGAAAATAAATTATATTATTTTGTTCTTATTGACCAAACCAACCCTGCCTAGTTCGGTGCGGGTGTCTGTGTTGGTTTGGGCTTGGCTCATGTTGACTAGGTCCTCCCCCTTCCATAAAACTGTGGTGCCCCTTGGGGCCCAAGTTTATATCCAATGCTATTATATATAAACTTCCAAAATTTTGTGGGCTAACCCATGTGGGACTATTGAAGTTTTATACCCTTTAACCAGTGTTCAACTAGGCACCTTTAGAGACAATTTCTCATTCACATTAACTGTTTTGAACATCCAACCATGTGGCGCTATTCTCCTCATTGAGGTGAACACGAACCCATGCGGACCACTCAAATGACTTGTGGGTCCCACTTTTATTTTGGCTCAAAGATGCCTAAACAATCAAATTTTTAAAATCTAGGCATATGAAAATCTGGGCAACAATTCAAAACTGTTTCCAACACGGTTCCCTATTAGTAAGGGCAGCGGTAACTTTTGGAATGGATGCATTGAAAAAGAAAAGAGTCTAAGCTATCTTATGAATATAAGGGTTTCATATTTGTTGGTTGAGAGAGTGTCTTTTGGATGGAAGATTCAATTGATGGGGACTGAGTAAACAACCTTTGGAGATAGAATGAGGTAACATTGGAGAATTTATTGCTTAGGAACATTATATTTGAAAGATTGATGAAGATAATGGTTTGGATTTTAGTGTCATGCGTTGTATATCATATAAGCCAGAAGCAATACATTGAAGAATGGAATTCTAAGTGCATAAATCCTAGATGGGGGTGAATAGGATATAATTAAAATTTTTAATTCCTTGACCCCAATTTAATTTAGGTGAGTTAATAGTTAATGTTCAATGTTAATTAACTCACTTAAGATGTTTGGTGCTCAAATACTAATGATTGCAAGTATGAAAATGTAAGTGACAATCACACAAAGATCACACACCACAACACAAGAATCTATAATGGTTTGGCCACACTAAGGCCTGCGTCCACTTTTTAATACTCAATTTATTAATCAATGACAATGACTACAAGAAATGAGCAAACCTTAAATTACATGATTAGTGTTTCCGGCAAGCACGGCATTGGTTGTCTCCTAGCCAAGGACTTATAAACCATCACACAGTGTCTACAACCGTTGACACAAGGGTAAGGTATAAATACCAAAATGGTTTTCAATTAATTGAGTATGGTAATTTAGTCCAATAAGGGAATCAATGTCCTAATAATAGTGTGGCTCTTAATAGCTAAATATGAAAATATAGTCAACCAAGGGAAGCAAAGTCTCAATGCAGAGAGTGATTCTTAATAGCCAAATATGCCATTAGCATGGTCTCTAACAAAGCAAAAGGGAGTGTGTAAAAGTCTCTAGGGAAGGCTACTATGCACAAATAATCATACAACCAAGTATGCCTCTATGAAGGAAAATATATGTAGAGCTCAAGTAGGGCAATATCACATGAAGAATGTTTTCCAAGGATTCACAAGTAAAGTAGTGGTTTAGATAAGCAAGTTAACCATAATACTAACTACTATGTAAGCAAACTCTGAAATATGAACCTAAAGCTTTACCTCAACCTTTAGGATGAGAGTTTGAATGCTAAAAAGTGTAGGGGCACCGTCCTTTATGACCATAAGAGAGAGATCTGATTCTCTTATTACCCAAATGCCTTTTTTCTTTCCCTTTTGTAAATGCCCTTAAACTCTTAAGTTTAGAAGAATAAATTAAGTTACTCTTTTATACAGGTCGTGGCTCACTACAACCCTTAGATGATGATCATTCAAAACGGGCAATTGATTTGGAACATTCATTTCAAATTTGAAATGTTCCACCCAGATTAGATTTCTCCACTAATGTTGGAACGCTCCAACATTTTTGGAGGGCTCTATTGAGAGCAATTCTCTTAGTCATTAAAGACTAGAGAATTTTTGGAGCGCTCCATTTTAGGGTTGGAATGACACCATATTAGAGTTCTCCAACTTTACTTTAGAGCACTTCAAACTAACAGTCTGATCTATCAATGTGGTTGAAGTGCTCCAACTCCATTTTGGAGCACTCCACCATCCCTGGTTTCGTGCAGATTAGCCTAAAGGCCATCTCTAACTAAATGGGAGGTGGTTTTTGGGGCTCTTAAGGGTCTCTTCAAGTAAAACCTACCTTCACTTACCTTTGTGGATGCGGAAGGACACGAATGATGTGAATATATCACTCTAGTCCTCGCATGATCCCGACTTGCTTCCTTGGAGCATTGTTGGTCTTCGAGAATGATCTTTGCATATGGTGGATACAACAACCTCTTAGACTCTAGCTTGAACATGTCCTAGCCTAGTCTATCAACCCATGTATTTTTTTTACTCATGAAATTTAGAACATATGCATTTATAGTCTCCCTCTTTGGGAATTCCATGACAAAACTTAAAATACATGGATGGAGTATAATGTATAGAAAAAATAAAAGTACATGTTTCTAAAACAATGTGCCACAAATATGTTTTCAATTTGAAGGCTTTGGCACTCCCCCTTAGTGAAAGCTTGTAATCTCCACCTACTAGTTCCTTTCTTCAAACCATGTGTATGGCATGAAACCTAAAACACATTTGACACAGATACCTTCCTTAAGCCAATATTAGCATATTCAAATGTGAAATAGAAATGCATACACAAGTAGGCGTATGATAGATTGTGATCATGATAAATGAAATGGTATGCCTAACATAGAGTAAGACTATAAAATGAACAATTAATTCATTAGTTTTAATATTCTTTATTCATTTCTTTTTCTTTTGAGTAATAAAATTTTAAAATTTAGTTGGTGTTCAATTACTTAAATTAATTTGGATTTATTATTCAATTTAATTTGTATTTCTCCCCCTAAATTCAATACCCCTGAACTATTCTCCCCTATCTTCGTGGAATACTTCTCCCTCTTTTTGTCATGGAAAAAAAAAAGCATATCAAAAAATATGTGCACACGGGACCAAGTATCACAAAAAGGAACTCTCATATAGATAAAATCAAAAGGTACATGAGAGAGGGAACCTAGTCTCAATACAAAGTAGTGTAAAAGAAAATCCTATACATGAATGTCTATGTATATAAAAAAACTAGGGTTAGGTCAGGTGGCTGCATCATTAGACTCAAACTTGCTATACAGCTCGACTGGAATAGTTGGAGGAACATGAGCTATAGGATCTCAGTGCTTCTCAATCCACAACAGCTGCTCGTCCATGATGTTCATCTTCTCTTATAGCTTGTCCATGTTCTTGATCATCTGTGACATGCACAGGAACATGGAATAGAGAGGATTGCTCTCATCTAGAAGGGTTGGCCTGAAGTCACCCTCCATGGGGTCTTGAGATGGGCCAGGTACATCTTGGGCCTACTGGGGAGTTAGAGGTGCCTTGTAGTGGTCATCACCACCCTGTGTAGCTCTTAGCAAGGCCTATGGAGCCATGGCTGCAATTGCTGCTCGTGTATCGAAGAGCTCTCGGGCTAGCTCCATACACGCAACCAATGTCCGTTCGATCTATATGCCCTTCTTGAGGATTAGTGCGCCCTCAAGGAATCTCACATTGCAGGATGTGAGAAGGATGGTGATCATAACTCCGTAGGGAAGGCTTGACTTCACTTTGGAGTGCTCTGCCTCGGCAATCATAGTGTGGTAGATGATCATAGGGATGTTAACCTCGTGTTATGCCATAAGGTTATACACTACCCAAACCATGTTCTCTGACATCTTGTTGTCATGTGTAGTAGGCAACGAATTGCTAGAGCAGATGAAATTGAGTAATCTCATTGGTAGATTACACTTGATCGATCGTAGCTTCCCATACCAATGAGGATGGGGATAGCCGATGAGTGCAACAATTTTCCTCTTGTTGAGGGATGCAGACAAGTAGAGAACAAATTGATCCGTAGGGTGCTGGATGCCTAGAATGGAGGCAATGAAGTCTGGATTGAGGTGGATATCGACTCCATGCACGACGGTGTCAAAAGACAAGTTCGTCTAATTGGCGTTGTGAACTTTTGTATAGAAGAGGTGCACCACCTCAACTTGAACCACAGTGTTGAGCAATGTGATGTCCTACCATATGCCATCGAGAGGGATGTGTGGAAGGAGTTTATCCTTAAGGAGAGGTTGTTTCACAAATCTTTTAGTGAACATCAGGTGCTTTAAGAAGTATCACTCATAGTTATCTCCACTTTTCTCGTTTCGGAAGCGAGATGTGTTGTACTGTGCCCTCTTTGTGGCTTTCTTCATGTGTGGTGCCATGGATTCTTCAATATCTTAGAGGAACAGAGAATGGAATGAGAATAATCTCTTTTGAAACCTTGGAAAGTTGTTTTCATGCATAAATGGGAGAGGAAATCCCATTTTAAAAAGCCTTGTGATGCTTCTGATTTGCTGTTGCACCACCCAATTGGAGCACTCCAAAGACTCCAACTATCTTGTTTTAGGAGAAATTAGGAAAGGGAGCTGGGTACCCTTTAGGAACCCTAAGCCTTGTCCCCAAGCTAATTTTCTATACACAATGTGTTCCTTAGAACACATGTATGCCCTTGTGCATAGCTGTGGTATGCCGGCCTTTAATTCAACGAATCGAACACATGCCAATCGAACCATGAAGATATAAACATTATCTAACATTTTCATTGAAATTAAATAAATAATCAAACATAAACAAATCCATCAACTAAAATCAAACATTAAAATCCCTAAACTTATTACATCCCTTGGAATTTAAACTACAATAACTGAACTGAAGTAAAGTCTCTAACTAGTAAAAACTAAACTAAAATAAACATATGTTCGGCCACAAGCTCTCTTTATCTGGAACCATTACTCTGCAATCTCCTCATCATCTGTGGTTTCAGATTGTGGTAAGTTTAACATACTTAGCAATAAAATAGTAAACTATAGAATAGTGGATCAAGTCTTAACACAATTTTAGAAACTAAACAAATATTTTTCTATTTATAATTCAATATGCATAACAGTTCATAAATCAATCTTATACATTACTAAAAATTTAATAAAAATTACAATTTCATATATAGAACAGAAACTAGTGATAACATATACCTTTACATTTATAGAGCGGAATAGATCATATCATATTTCATATCATAGCCAATACAATATAGAACATAACATATATCTTCTATCAAACCAAAACATATAACAGTTCGCACCATTTAAACCCTGGTGAGAAGGGTCCAGTTCACACCATTAAAACCCCGATGAGAAGGGTCTAGTTCATACAATTTAAACCCAAGTGAGCAGAGTCTAGTTCACACCGATAATACTCAGGTGAGAAAAGTTGTTACTACCTCTTATGTGACAAACAATAGGGATTCATAACAGTTCACACCGATTATACTTAGGTGAGAAGGGTTCCATCAATAATTCCCCTTGATGAACAATGTGGCTTTCTAACAATACATATCATTCTCTTATAGTTTCAATCAAAACATATAGTTTATAGAAGCAACATATAACAATTCTTTAAATTGACTAATTCAAAATAACATATGAGAACATGCTTGATCCAACTAGGTACAATCTATATAACAGGTTTTTCAAAGCATATCAAATCTATCTACAATACTACTCTTAAGAATCCCTAATGGTTAGATGTAAAAATCAACATCTTTCTTTATAAAATAGGACTTAAGATCACTAAGAATAAATCAAAGGATTAGACATATAACTTATTGCAAAATTAGTAGATCATTACTTCTAAAATTATTTAGAAGATCAAAATAATTATTACAATAGCTTTTACAATTTTAGGAATCAAGCCATTTTTTAAAACTCATGATTTTCCATTAAAAACATACTTCTACATTTATTAATAGTACAAAATGGATTAAAAATGGATGATTCAACTCATTAAAATCTTGTAGAATTAAAGAAAAATTGCTTTTATATTATATTTTTGTAAAACTATTTTCTCTTTCAAAGCCTTGTTTTAGAGCTTTAGACAAAACCAAAATCAATGAAGAATTATTTAAAATTGGACCAAAAAGATTTTTAATCTCTTAAAAAATGGAGTTGTATAGATCTAAGAATCTAGAAATTCAAAACAAAACAATAGTTTAATGTTCTCTTACTTCTTGTACACAAAACATTCCTAAGCTTTCATTCTCCAGAAAATTCCTAGACCTATGCCAAAACCTAGCATTTTCTTCTCTTTTTTCTTCCTCTTTTCTCTAGGATTTGTAAGTCTCTTTAGGTAGAAACATATATAATTTATAGGTCCAAGGAAAGTCCCACACAATTTAATCACAGAGTAATTTTTTTTTCTTCAAAAACACTATAGCAAAACACTGTTTATCATAAAAGACTATTCATCACGAAACATTGTTCATCCCGAAACATTGTTCATCGCAAAACACTATTCATTATGAAACACTGTAGTAAAAACATTATAGTGAAACACTGTTCATCATGAAGACAATGTTCATCGTGAAATACTATTCATCGCAAAGATATTATTCATCATGAGGATACTATTCATCATGAAGACACTGTTCATCCTTCGCAAGAACACTATTCATTCTTTGCGAGACATTATTGATCCCTTCTCAATAAAACACCAATATCTTCTTCGTTTGGGGTCCGATTTGCTCACTATTTGTTTTGTTGGACTCTAGACTTTAAAGCCTTTCCATTGCCATAAAGTTCACTCACAAAGTTTTCCTATATTTTATTGGTGTATTTTTAAAGTTGTGTTAATTTAAAGATCAATATTTATGTATTTAAATAGTTCTAAGTGTATATGAAATTTATGCATTGTGCATGTACAATATAAATGTGACATGTGTGCAAGATACGTGTAAACATGTATGGGGTGTTACACTACTAGTTGATCCTCAGTCTTAACATACTCTAGGGATAAGATCTTTTCCTCAACCAAATCATGAATGAAGTGATGATGAATATCAATATGCTTTATCTTAGAGTGTTCCACTAGATTCTTGAAAATTTGGATCACATTGGAGTTGTCAATGAATGGATTAATCATGTCTTGCGATAACTCATAATCTTTAAGCAACTATTTCATCCAAAGCAATTGTGTGTATCTACTTACAACGGCAATGTACTCAGCCTCGATAGTCAACAAAATATGGAATTTTGTTTGTGACTATGCCACGAGACTAAACACTTGTCAACATAAAAGCATCCACCACTTATGTTTTTATAATCATCAACCTTGTTAGCCTAATTTGTATCTAAAAATCAACAAACAACTGGAGTGGTATCAAATGGATACCAAAGGCCGAAGTCAATAGTCCCATGGACATATCGTATGACTCTCTTGGTCACCTTCAAATGAGACTCCTTAGGTGTAACTTGATTACGAGCATAGACTTCAATACTAAAGGAAATGTTTGATTTGCTTGTAGTCAAATACAGTAGACTACCTATAATACTCCTATAATATATAGGATCAATATTGATACCGTTGAGATCCTTTGTGATTTTCTCACTGGTGCTTATTGGATTATTAGCAAGTTTGGAATCATTGAGTCCAAACTTTGAGACTAGATCATTAATAAATTTGGATTGATTTAGAAATATCTCATCTGATGTTTGTCGGATCTGCAATTTTAGGAAGAATCGTAATTCTCCCTCTATACTTATTTTGAATTCAGATATCATTATATGAGCAAACTCGTGAGATAATTCCTTACAAATAAACCAAAAAATAATGCTATCCATTTATATCTGTTCAATGATTATATGACCATCTTCCTTATTGACAAAGAGAGTTTTGTTCACACTTCCTTTATCAAAGTGATGATCTATCAAGAACCTGGTTAGTCTCTCATACCAGGCTCTAAGGGCTTGTTTCATCTTATACAATGCCTTCTTCAATCTATATATGTAGTTTGGTAAATGAGGATCAACAAATCTCTTAGGTTGCTTTACATATACTTCTTCTTGAAGTACACCATTCAGAAAGACACTTTTTTCGTCTATTTGATATAATTTGGACTTCAAATAACATGTAATAGAAAATTAAATCTAGATAGACTCTAGCCTAGCCATAGGAGAAAATGTCTTCTCAAAGTCTATGCCCTCTACATGGGCATATCCTTTGGCTACAAGTCTATCTTTATTCCTCGTCATTGTGCCATGTTCATCATGTTTATTTTTAAATATCAATTTTGTTCCGATAATGTTCTTATCAGTGGGTCTCTCAGTTAAGAGCCATACATTGTTCCTTTTGAATTGATTGAGCTCATCTTGTATGACATTAATCCAATTAGGATCATTTAGAGCCTTTTTAATTTTCTTGGGCTCTATCTTGGAGGTAAAACATAGATGGCTTAAGATGATTTCGATTTTCCTTCTTGCTCTCACTCCATCTTTAGAATTACCTAAGATGTCACTAGGTGTGAGTCCTTTTGTAATTCTTTTTTCCTTAGGATGAGGTTGGGCTTCTTCATCTTCGAAGCTTTGTTGTGGTGAGACTTCTTCTTGATCTTTTTAAGATCCTTCAATCTCTATGCGAGATAAGGTCTTTAGCTTATTATCTAAAAATACAATGGGTATTTCTACTTGTGTTATATCACTCTCAAGATCATCAATGACTACATTGATCGACTCTTCTATCGTGAGAGTCCTCTTGTTGAACACTTGGTAAGCTTTATTATTTATAGAGTACCTTAAGAAGATAGCTTCATTTCTTTTCTTATCAAGCTTCCCTAAGTGTTCTCGGTCCCTTAGGACATAGCATGAGCTTCCAAACACCTTGAAGTATTTGATAATAAGTTTCTTGTCCTTCCAGATTTCATAGGTTGTTTTGTCATTTTCGGGTCTACTATAGACGCGGTTCAAGACATAACATGCGGTGCTTACTACTTTAGCCCAAAACCTTTTGGCAATATCTTTGCTTACAATCATGAAACTTGCCATATCCATCAAAGTCCTATTTTTTCTTTCAACAACTCCATTTTATTGTGGAGTTTTTAGTACTGAAAATTCATGCTTAATGCCCATCTCATCACACTAATTCGAGAACTTATTTCCTTCCATGGTTCATTCGAATGCGCTTGATGGGGAGGTCCTTTCTAACTTGAATTCTTTTGTAAATGTTCAAAAATTCATCAAAGGCCTTGGATTTCTCTCTTAGGAACACTACCTAAGTGAACCATAAGAAATCATCCACCACTACAAGGAAATACTTCTTACCTCCTATATTCTCTGATCTAGTTGGATTCACCAAGTCCATGTAGAGAAGTTCTAGAAGCCTAGATGTCCCTATTTGGTTTGTTTTCTTATGGGGGACTCTAGTTTGTTTACCCATTTGACAACCTTTATACATAGGGTTGTCAACTTAGGTCAATCTAAAAAATTCTTTGACTATTCTCTTTTCGCTTAACCTAGATATGTCTTTAAAGTTGATATGACCTAACCTTTGATGCCAAAGATTAGTCTCATCCTTTTAAGATAAAAGACAAGCCCCCAACTCTTACTTGTTGGGTTCTATGACATAGTTATTGTTACTTGTCATTAGCCCTTTGACAAGGATTTTATTACTTCCCTTGTTTTTAATCTCACGTCTGTCCTTCACAAAATGCATACCATAGCCTTTATCACAGATTTGGCTTATGCTAATTAGGTTATGCTTTAGGTCTTGCGCAAACATGGCATTAGTGAGTGTGGAAATACTAGGGACCTCTACGGTTCCTTGCCAATGATCTTAACAATGTTTTCATCACCAAAGGTGACATTCCCACCTTGAGTTTTCTCAAGATTGATAGATAATGACCTATCTTCGATCATGTATTTAGAGCATCCACTATTAAGGTACCACTTTAATGTGCTCACGGCTTTTAGAGCCATATGAATGACTAAACATTTTAGCTCATCCTTCATAACCCATATTTTCTGAAGGTTTTTTCTTTTTTATGTTTTGTTGTTGGGCTAGATCCTTCTTTTTTTGGAAGGTTTCCATTTTCAACATTTTAAAAGTATTTTCTCTTGTTGACATTTTTCCCATTATGTGTTTTTCTTGAAGTTTGGTATTTTTGAGATTTAATGTCATCCATCATTTTTTTACAATCACTTTTGATGTGTCCTTTTAGACCACAATAGTAGCATGAAATTATTGGTCTTTTAGGGACATATGGTTGTGATTTTCTCATTCTAGAAGGTTGAGCATGAGAGGATGATAAAGTTCTTCTAGGGTCATAGGATTAAAATTGTTTTCTCCTAGAAGATTGAGCATGAGAGGGATTGAAGGGTTCCTTTAGCTTGCCCTTTGGGATTTTCTAAAAGTAAAGACATTTTCTTGAAATCGTCTAAGGAAGAAGCCTTATTGGCTTGGAAGCAATTTCATGCCACTTTGGCATAGGAATAAAGTTGATATTTGGTCTTCCTATAACCCCACCTTACTTCAAGGGTGCCTTAACCTTGAATGAAGTACTTTTCTTCCTCTTATTCCCATTGGACCTTTGAGAAGGTCCTTGAGATAACACTTTCTCCTTGCCCTTGTGGGAGGCTTGTGTATTAGCCTTTCCTTTGGTTATCATAAAGACATTCTTAGGCCTTTGTTTATAAGAAGTGCGATTGACATTAGAATTAAATCCAAGTCATCTCATGTCACCATGGTCTTTTCCTATAGAGATCATCTTCTCTAATTTGTTGTTTCCTTGAGCTACCATAGATAATGACTTCCTTTTGTCCTCCTTAAGATCTTTGATTTGCTTGAGGTACTTTAAGGACTTCCTTGTGATTTGAGCACAATTTATGTTCAATGCTTTGTTTCTCTCATTTAATGTGTTCACTTGATTTTTCAATTCAAGCATGAGAAAACCATCGTTACTTGTCTCATTCTTACTACTCTCTAGAGATTTGAGTTTCTCTTCAAGTTTTAGAATTTTCTTAGATAATTTTCATTTAGAAGTCTCTTCTTTTCAATTCTCTTATTGTCTTTTTTAAGACATTTGAAAAGTCTTTACTTCACTAAGCGTGTTTTCTAGAAATGTTATTTTTAAGCTCATTTCTTCTTTAGCTTTGAGACGTAAGGAGTTCTCATTGGAAATTTTTTTCTCTTTTCCACTTTCCAAAATAGATTCTTATTAAAGGTAGGAGATTGTTTCTTTCAAGGAGTTGATCTTTTAGACCATTTTCTTGCACTCTTTTCTAAGTTGTTTGTTCTTCTTTTCCATTTCAATTCTTTGAAGGAAGGGGCTATTGAAAGCATCTTGGATGTCTTCATTCTCTTCATCTCCTTCACCATCACTACTTCAATCATTTTTTTCACTAAATGATCTTAAGGGAGAACCATAAGCCATGAAAGCCTTGATCTCCTATGAGGCATCTTCCACACTACTTTGGGGTTTTATTATGATACATCGGAATCATCATCCCAAGTAGCAGCCATGGCTTGTACTTCTTATTCCTTTTACTATCACAATCCTCGGCAATATGACCTTGACCTTTACATTCATAGCAAATGGAAGGATCTCTAAAAGAATCATTTTTCTTCCTATAGTTAGGATAGGATTTCCTAAAAAATCTATTTTTAGAAAAATCTCTGGCATTTCTCTTAAAGAACTTCTTGAACCCATTAGCCACTAAAGCTAATTCTTCGTCGATTTCCTCATTGGATCCAGAAAGTTCTTCCACCTTAAGGAAAATGCCATTTTTCTTAGTGGATTCCTTGATGAAGACTTCATAGGTTTGAAGGAAGCTAATTAGTTCTTCTAACTTAATTATTTCTATATCTTTGCTCTCTTCAATGGCCATTACTGTAGGTCTAAACCTCTTGGGAAGAGAACTAAGTACTTTTTTCATGAACTTAGTCTCACTCATTCCTCACCCAAGCTCCTCATTGAATTTACAAGGTTAAAGAGCTTAGCATGGAATTGAGAGACTTTTTCATCCTCCCCTATCCTTTGTGCTTCAAATTCTGAAGTGTACATTTGAAGTTTTATCATCGTTATAGCACTAGTTCCTTTGTGAGTGACCGAAAGAAGGTTCTATTCCTTTTGGGCTATTTTTAGGTGGGAAATCCTCCTAAACTCATTGGGAGCAAGTCTACTGGCAATAAAATTTAGTGCCCTATATTTAAACTTGTGAGCATCTCCCTCAGCCATAGTCCACTCACTGCAGGGTTTGCTGGAAAGCTTATAGCCATTAATTAACGACCCCCACACCCTATGGTCATAGGCATTTAGGAAGATTTTCATTTAAGACTTCTAATAGCCATAATCACTTCCATTGAAAAATGAAGGAGTGTTGACCGACATACTAGATTGTTCCTTGGCCATCTACGGATTTTCTAGTTGTATAAGTTTTTAAATATTCTTTCTAAGATGTAAAGTTGTGATCTAACTCAAGTTGTTAAGCCCTATAAGAGCAACTTGGCTTTGATACTGTCAGCACCTAAATTTTAACTCGGGTCATGTAATGGTATAAGGTCAGCATAATAGTTATTAAATGGCAGAACCTTAAGCACCCTCATCTTAGGGAGAGCCAACTTAGACTCTAGGAGGTCAGGCATTCCTGAAGAGGTCTTTTAAGATGTTCCAGTTATAAATGAACCAGTCAAAGAACCTTATTACAGCCTAAAAGACACAATTTCAGGACAAACTCTAATATCCTTCAAAAGCATCAACAGGACTTTGAGGGTCCAAATTTTAGAACTCAATCCATGTCATTGGTAAGTTTTCCACCTGCCGTAAGCCTTTTTCATTAAAAGCATCATAGAGGAAATATTACCATTTTACCCTTCTACCTTTAAAGGCTCAATACACACTATTTGTCATCTAGATCACTGAATCTCTTCGCCTACATAAGTCTTCCAATCATAAAGCATCATAGGCAAAGAATTCATATTTTCACCTTTTTGGATCTATGGGTAGAAAATTACCATTTTACCCTTTCTACTCAGAGAATGACCCCTAGACCCTCACAGGTCAGACACTGCTTGAGAACGACAACAACCAATCTCTCAATCTATGAAAATCCTAACCAAGAAATGATCGCTGCAAAAATCCTCGGAGATTCATCCGATCTCTGAATCCAGAAAAATCAGTGGCCATGCCTCGGCCTCGATCTCAGCTTCAAATCTTCAGGTCTAAGATCAAAAGTTTGAAGTCTCGAACCTCTGTAAAATCTCGAATATTTCATAAGAGGCTGAAAAGCTGTCTTTCAACTTTTTACTCTATTCGAGCTAACTTGCTCTCCAGACATCTAAATCAGGATCAGTCGATGTCCATTTCTTCAGAATCATGAGGCCTTCAAAAAGGTATCGAAGAAGCCAGGGCTTTCATAAAATCCATCTGCCAAGATTCCCTTAAATACTTCAAAAAGCATGAAAAATCAGATCTAAAAATCAAGTGCTCGAACGACTCTCGGGAGCGCATCGAAAATCAAAAATTAAGATAGTCAGTGGCCATAACACAATAAATTTAGGGCCTCAAGACTATCAGATTAATGCTAATTTATAGAAAATCTATGGCCTAAGCAATCATTTCTACCCAAACCCTGAAAAAGCGCATTTCCTCTATCTTTGGCACGAGAAATGCTCCCAAGGGCTTCGTTGGACTCAGAATGCAATAAGGCCAAGACCATTGTCTTAAAATATTCCCTGTCCTCAATAAAGTATTTCACAAACTCCTAATTTAGGTAATGATTAGCCATTCAATCCCGCTTAACTTTAGGAAACTATAGAGACTTGATTTAGTCGAGCGACTCTGCTCCGGAACACCCCCGACAACTGTCCGGGAATCCAACAGCCAATCTGTCAGTCTCTATGGCTTCAAGACTCCTCAAACTTCAAACCCTCCAGATATGGCCCAAGGTAGCAACTTATAGAGGAACCTGCAACATCCCCTATACAAATCTGCCAAATCGCTGGAAAAATAGTTTTTGACCTAATTTCCTGCTCGGGTATCGTAATCCTACACAGTTAGAAGCTGTGGACAGCCTAGACCTGGAGCATCTACCCCTGGGCCCCCCTAAGATCAATTTGACCATTTTTCCCTACAACATTACATCTGAGAGCTTTTTTAGCCAGAAAACCTTGATTTAACCCCCTTACCCTTTTCGTAATTTGGTTCCAACTGAACCAATACGACCGGAGCATCTGGGACATCTAGAAATGACACTGACTGGGCTGACTTTGAAGCATGGGAGCCCATACAGAGTGACGACAATGATAGGGTTCAAAAAATAAAAAATTAAGATATTATTCAAGGATTAGCTAAATATATTTTGCATTTAATGCATTCTTATCTTTAGCTAATCCTTCACACCTCTTAGATTGGAATATTTGGATTCTCTCTCTCACCCTCTACCCAAGGATCCCCTAGTTGAATTTCAAATCCCTAGAGAACCAATCAACCCCCCTCATCTAGCATCCAACTCTAAAACCCTTGAAAAGGGTGACAAATGGGGTTACCCCAAAAGGTAGCTCCCATACTCCCTTCCACCTCACCAATCTATGTTAAACAAACATAAACTCATCCTCACCCTCCACCTTATTTTCACATACTTTAATCCTAGCCCTCCACCCATTAGGTTTTCGATTAAATCCTAGCCCTACACCAAATCTAGGATAAGGATCATCTTAGCCCTTGATCCCCTCCATCTCTATCCCATTTTCCACTCTTAGATCAACCAATTTAGGGCTATAAATAGCTCCAAATTTGTGGTGAATAGGGCTGGCTACAAAAACCCAAAGT
>JAOXJP010108230.1:0-14183 GCA_025762735.1 Platanus orientalis | reverse complement strand
ACACTCTTCATTAAGAAGCAAAATGGTCACATACTCATTGCTCAGATATATGTAGATGATATCATTTTTGGGTCTACTAGTGAGGAGATGTCTCATGATTTTGCCTAAATAATGAAATCAAAATTTGAGATAAGTATAAAAGGATAATTGAGGTTCTTATTGGGTCTTCAAATGAAGAAAATGAGTGATGACATCTTTTTGAGCCAAACCAAGTTTGCAAAAGACCTAGTTCCCAATTTTGGGTTACAAGAATCCAAACCAGTTAGTACCCCCATTAACACAAGTGACAAGATCATTAAAGATCTTAAGGGAGTCGAGGTCAACTCCACCTACTATAGAAGCATTATTGGGAGTTTGCTCTACTTGATTATAAGTAGACGAGACATTTCCTTTAGTATAGGTGTGTGTGCTAGATATCAAGCTGCCTATAAAGAATCACATCTTAAGGCAACTAAGAGGATTATCCGGTATGTCCATATGACTATGGAGTTTGGATTGTGGTACCCATTTGACACCACATCTGAGATTGCGGGATACTCAAATGCTAACTGGGCTAGCGATGTGGAGGATAGTAAAAGTATGAATGAAGGTTGCTTCTACATAGATAATAGTCTTATTTTTTGGCATAACAGGAAACAAAACTTCATCTCATTGTCAACTGCCGAGGCTACGTATATTGTAGCCGGTAGTGAATACACCCAAGTCATTTGGATAAAACAAATGCTAAGAGACTATGAGTTGGAGCAAGACACCATGAGTTTAATTGTAGACAACAAAAGGGCCATTAACATCTCTAAGAATCTTATCTAACATTCTAGGACAAAACACATTGACATTATACACCATTCCATCCACTAATTGATCACAAAAAATGTTGTGTCCTTAGACTATGTTGATACCGAAGATCAACTTGCTAACATCTTAACCAAATCTCTTGATTCTAAGCAGTTTGAGTACCTTCGGTGTGCTATATGATTATGCACCATTTAGGAAAACCAAGTGGGTTTTCCTAAATACATTAAGTGTAGTGATAGGAGAGGAAAATGATCAAGGGAGCATGATTTGACCTCTGGTAGAGAGTGGGGAGATCCCACTCCAAAATTTTTGAGTAAAAAATGCTCAAAACCAGAGTTATAATTGGTTGCTAGATCCGTAATTGATTGTGCCGAAATCGATTACAAATCATACAATCAATTATGCCCAAACCGATTGTGGATCTCGTAATCAATTTCAGGGGTATCTTCAGGATAGATTTTGCATGCGACTTAAATAGGTGTTGAATGAGATTTTTGCTTCTTTCTCACTCGAAATCTTGCTTATTCATCTCCCCAGAGATCCCAAGAAAATTATTTTGATTTTCCCTCTCAAGATCTAGCTTTTCCACAGGTTATCATGCCTCATCGCATAAAGAATACCACGTTAAAGGGTGGCTCCTCTTTTAATCCTTCTTAGAATCCTGGCAAGAGGCCCATGGTGGATTCTCCACCTCTTCCAAGATCCGAGAGGAACGTCGGTTCTTTCTCTCCCTACTGAGATGCCACGAGTCTCGATCATTATCAAAGGATCTTTTCTAAAAGATCCATCATCAACGAACGGTTTGTGGTGACTGAGACTCTATGCACTACCTGACTTTTAGAGACTTTAGAGGGAGGAAAATGGTTGCCTCTCATTTTTGTGAATTGGCCAGTCCAAGAAGAAGCGGTGCAGATTTTCTACACCAACTTCTTCGACATCAACAATGCACAACTCTCATATAGGATGATGGTGAATGGGGTGCCTTTGAACGCCAGCCCTGACTACATCTTTTGTCTACTTGGGATACCTCGTGTCACACAGGACCCCATTGCCTTCCCGATTCATAAAGTCTCTTTGAAGCAGAAGGGAGCACGAGTAGAGAGGCTATGTGGTCGATTTGTCGATTGGTACGAGAAGCTGTCACATAAGGACTATTGACCGATTGTCCAAGTTCTTCACCTCATCTTCATCTACAACATCCTTCTTACCACTAATAGGAGTAGTCTCATAGATAACACCGCCTATCTAATCGATGCCATCATAGATTCTCAGAAGATTGACCTGCCCTCCATTATTTGTGACATAATGATACGGGCACATAAGTTGACACACTACATAGGAAGCTTGCCTTCTCCTACGCTTATGACTCTCATTATGCAAGAAAAGAAGGTGCTTTCAAGGTTGCACTTAAGGGACAAAAGGATGGGAGAGCGGTGGGTCACATGACCCTAAGGAAGATGGGTCTAATCTAGACCAATGCAATAGTGCCTTCCTCCACCTCCACTCAGACCCATGCCATCCAGAGCTTGTTCTACTTCCATGAAGTCCACCATGATGGGACTTCTACACACGCTGATGTGTAAGGTCTCAAAGGTATTGAAGAATTAGAAGAAACTTGCCTCCAATTAGAGGAAGTTACCGACAAGCTATAATGTCAATCATCTAGATCATCCCATAGAGATAAGATCAGTCAGTGGCTTTAACAGTGATGCTGAGTGTGAGGGTGAGGAGGATTTCGATGGTCCAACTCCCTAGTTTTAGGAGGATCCACATTCTGAGGATGAGGATGTTGCAGTTAGTGGTGGTGACTCTGGTGGAGATGATGATGATGATGAGGATGAGGAGGAGGAGGAGGAGGATGAGAGTGGTGAGGATGAGGGTGACAAAGATGTAGGTGGAGATAGAGAGGGAGCAAATGATGAGAGTGATTCTGATGATGACTGAGTTGTATGGTTTCACCCGTATTTTTTCCTCAGGGGCATGTATCTTGTATTTTTCCTCCGTGTCATTTCTTTGCCTAGATAAGAAATTTTTGTATAGATGTACTCATGCCTAGAGAGGCATTAGGGTCAGTGTTAGGTTGTCTGTACTGCCCTATAGGGGCTCTTTTGTGTGATTGAGGCTTGTATTTATCTATTTTACCTAGGGGAGTCCCTTACTATTTGTGTGTAGCCTCATGGGCTTGATATTGTACTATAATTTTCTAATGAAAATATTCTATCTTGCCCAATTTCTCTTTCCTTTAGGTGCTTATTGTTTACTTGTTTCACTACTTGTTAATTCTTGCCAGAAAGGGGGGAAAATTATTTAAATCCACTAATTGGATTTAGTGGTTATGAAATGCGAAAGTGATGGGAGGTCACTTTACACATATAGGGGGAGTTACAATTAACATATAAGGAGAGTAGAGCACTCAAATAGGAGGAACAAACACCAACCAAAACAAAACAGAAAGTTTGAAGACTTATACAAACTTGTTGAACTTGAAGCACCTAATTTTATCTCAAGCACTTGATCTTTTTCTTGTTCATATATTTGTTTCTTGGTATGAGGAAGGCGTTTGTTTTATGGTTATGATTGTAGGATTTTTTACTCAAAGCATAAGTCATGAAGACCAATATGTTGAGCTTAATGACAAGTCTTGTGTATTATTAAGTCCATGTAATTTGGTTATGGGGAATCATGTATATTATGTATCTTAGTGTATTTGGGTTTTGTAATGGAATTGGAAAGGGGGGGATTGTTGATGTATGCCAATCCCATGGTCAAATGTGTAGTGGTATGTGTCTTGTAACTGTCTTATGCTCTCACAAGTTAAGACATGTAGACAAGAAGGACCAAATACCCGAAGAAGAGACCAGAAACTACCTCGGATTTTCCACACCAAGAAAGGTATAAAGAATGCATTGCATATCATTTTAATACCTTAAAATCAATGAGACATGTTGATAAGTCTCTCACAAAACCTAAAGAAAAAAGGCCCAAGGACAGGACCTCATTCAGTGCCAATACCAAGTGCAGAAATTTTGGGAGCTACAATCGATTTTGGCACAGTTGGTTGCGAATCTTGTAATCAATTGCGAGAAAAATCTAGGAACATAATTAGACTCCCGTGGCCAAAACCCATAGCCCACAATCAGTTGCAAAATAGATTTGGACTAAAATCCCTAGACCCACAATCGATTTGGGATCAGACAATCGATTGCGAGCCTGATTGTGAGCCATAATCGATTACGAGATCTGCATTCGATTGCTAGGAAAATTTTGGAAAAAAATTGAAACATGATTTTTAAGAAGAGTTTTTCGAAATTTGAACTCCATTTTTTTGAAATCTAAGGCTCTAAAATGTTACCTGTTATAAAAGATTCCAGTCCAAAGGCCTTGGGTGCTCTTCACCTCTATAAAATGGAACTTTTCCCATTAGGGTCAAGAACTCTCCAACACTCTAAGTTATTTTAGAGAGAGCTCCAAAGTTTGCTATATTGAGAGCACCCCCCATTATGAAAAACACCATTGCTCCACTAGTTTTGAGCTTGAGTAGCTAACATCATATACTAGAATCGCTCTCTCCTTCTCTATTCTTGAATACCATTCTACTACTATTAAGGAGAACTTGTGGTGAGCCTTTCCCTAAAGAAAACTCACATTTGGCTGAGCTCAAGGAGCATTAGAACCAAGTACTTGAAGCTTGTGGGTAGCTAAGGCAAGCTAGCTCAACAAGGAGCACTCCACTTTGAGAAACTAGCAACATCAACCAACTTTTGGTAATATTTGTTTTACTTTGCATTCATCATTGTTTTTGCTTTGCTTTTGCTAGAGACACCGGAAGCTTGACTACCTCTACCGAAGACACCAGAAGTAGTGCACACTCGTTGGAGACACCGATGGAGACACCGAGTGTTGTTGCTTATCTTGCTTATAAGCAAGTAGTTAGGTTTTGTATATTGACCTAGGTTGTAAGAGTACCTAAATGAAATATACCTAAGCTCAGTAGTGAGCATTAGAAGAGTGGACGTAGACCCTAGTAATGAACCGTTATAAATCTCTTGTTGTGGATTGTATGTGTGATTGCTTGTCTCCTTACTTGAATGTTCTCTACTACTTTTGTATAGCACTTATTTGACAAAATATTTGAGTAGACACCTTGAAGCACACACACAGTTGGGCTAAACTAAAAAGATTAAAATCAATCCCAAGATAAACTTGAAAAATGGGTAAATTAATTTAAATATCTTATTCACCCCCCTCTAGGATAACTTTAGAGCAATTCCATAAACTATATAGTATTTTGTAATATTATACAAGATAACATCTATAAGGGACTACTGAAGTTCCCTGAAAGTAGCAAGGAAAAAATGGGTGTAGATCTAGATCATTTTCCTCCTACTATACCATTAAACATGGTAGAAATCAAGATTAAACATTAGAAAGGTCCTTGAGCAATAAGGAAGAAAAAGGAAAAGTGAAGATGCCTTCATCTTCAAAAGAAGTTTGGTTTCTAGTGATTGGACCAACTGAAGAGAAAAAGAAAATGGTTGATACTGAGAAAATATGTCAAGTTTGTAAAAAAACACATGTTGAAAACCATGTTTAAACATAATCAACCAACAAGAATAAATAATTTTGTTCAAAATCACAGTAAGCAACAACATGGAAGGAATAGATTCCAAAGAAAATTTCCTCACACCTATCCAAATACCATGGGGAGAAATAGGAACAAATGGACTTGGTCCAGGCCCAATTTTGAGTCTGAAATAACTTTTGCTTCTCCCACTCAAAATTCTTCAAAAAATTATCTAAATACTCAAAGGTGGATCAAACCACCATTGCGGCCTACTGAACTATGAAATAAATTGTTCCATCCGAAATTCCCTCCACCATTTTATACTCCATTGACCCATAACTCAAAAGAGGAGGTTATAGAGGCAACGAGAGGTAGAACATAAGATTTAGGTGGAATATTCTAGAGAGAAAGGAATGAAAGTTTCATTGCCAAGCTAGGTATCTATAGAGGAAATGCTAGAATGGTATGATCTAGAAATTGGAGAAAGCTCAAACATGATAGAGAAAGTTGAGATTCAGAAAGAAGCCAACAAGGAAGAGGAACCATCAATTGAAGAATTGTTGGCAGCAACAGAGTTACTAGAAGGAGATGATAATGAAATGGAATCTCTCTAGAAGAACAAGAATGAATGATGGAAGAACTACATTATGTAACAATTCCACCAAGAACACTGTCGTGTAACATGGTACTTACATTACCTATGACATTTTTAACCAAACCAAGCTGACTAAGTCAAATGAAATGAGACATAAATGATGCCAATGGGGCATTAACGAAGTTGGTTGAGGAAAAATGGGTGAAATATTTGATTACTTTTGAAGAAGGAACTATGGAGGAAACACCCAAGAAAATGGTTTTCAAGAAATCAGCTCAGAGGTCAGTACAACACTTAAAACCTTTTTATATTTCTACGCATATAGATGGTTGCCTAGTTAGGAGGATTTAAATTGATAATGGTGCAACAATCAATATTTTACCATATGAAATGCTAAAGGTACTTGAAAAAAATGAAGATGACTTAGTTCTTACAGGGATTGCTATCAGCAGTTTTGTAGGAACTATTACATTGGAAAAAGGGTTTTGCTTATAAAATTAATAGTGGAAACTAGAATAAACACAACAATATTCTTTGTGGTAGATTCCTAATCTCACTTCAATGCTTTATTGGGGAGAGATTGGATACACTAAAATTTGTGTGTCCCATCATCACTTCATCAGTCGTTGTTATTTTAGAATGGTGACGATGTAGAAACAATATAGGTTAATAAAAGGCCATTTGTAACTGAATAAAGTACAACAGAGACAGTATTTTACTACAATAGTAACATGTCACCAACAAGCCTCATTAAATATTTTGTAAAAGGATTTCCCACCAAGGTAATGGTAGAATCCTTGGAAGAAGTCAAGAAAAAGGAACCAAAGGAAGCTTTACTACCTTTGGTATTGGTATCGGTGCATACAAGAGAACTTGTATGAGTGAAATAACAAAAGAACAAAAAAAAAGTGGCCACTAAGCATGCTATTAGAAAGGTTCTAGATTACATAGCCAAATTAGCACTAAAAAAAGATTAAGAAGAATCGGTAAAAATAGCCAAATTTGTGGTGGAAGATGAAGGAATAGGCTTTAATAATAATCCATGAAGAATGGAAGGTTTAGAGGCTACACTAGCTAAGATGGATGACATAAGAGTCGAAGTGCAAGATCATTTAGAAGAAGTTAATTTGGGAACAACAGAACAACCTCGACCTATGTTTGTTAGAGGAAGATTTGAAGGTCAAGGTAATAGAATTATCAAAGAAGTTTGTTGATTGCTTTGCTTGGGATTATCATGAAATGCCAAGATTGGATAGGGAATTGGTAGAACACCGATTTCCTATGAAAGAAGGATTCAAAACATTTAAACAACCTCCAAGAAGAATGGCTCCTAAGGTGGTTCTAAGAGTTAAGGAAGAAATGGAAAAATTGTTAAAGGCTGGATTCATTTGGCTAGTCAGGTATGTTGAATGGTTATCCAATATAATTCCAGTAGTTAAAAAAAATGGACAAGCATGGGTATGCATTGACTTCAGAAACATCAACTTGGCTACTTTGAAAGATGAGTATCTCATGCCTATGGTAGATTTCTTAATAAATAGTATAACACGGCATGAAATACTTTCTTTCATGGATGGCGATTCTGGCTATAATAAAATTTATGTGGTTGAAGAAGATGTGCAAAAAACTGCATTTAGATGTCCTAGTGTTTTAAGCACATATGCTTGGAAAGTCATTCCCTTTAGATTAAAAAATGCTGGTGCTACCTACCAAAGAGCTATGAATGTTATATTTTATGACATTATTGGCCACTTTATGAAGGTTTATATTGATGATGTAGTTGTAAAATCAAAAGCCAAAGGAGAACATACAAAGAAATTAAGATTATCCTTTGAAAAAATGGGGAATTGAAGTAGATAAGAACAAAGTTAAAGCAATCAAGGCCATGGAACGACCGAAGAACAAAAAAGAAATACATCATTTCCTAGGCTAGATCAATTTCCTTAGGAGGTTTATCTCGAATTCTGCCGGCAAGACATAGGTGTTTTCTCCATTAATCAAACTAAAGCATGATAGAGAATTCATATGGAAGGAAGAAAATCAATAGGCATTCGAAGGAATTCAGGAATATTTATCAATACTGCCAGTATTAGTTCCTCTGCAAAAGGGACGACCACTTAAGTTGTACATATCAATTGTTGTAGATTCCCTTGAAGCCTTTTTGGCATAAGACAATGATAAGAACAAATAACAACTTGTGTACTATTTAAGTAGGACATTGAATGATGTTGAAAGGCGTTATATGTCTATCGAAAAATTATGTTTAACTTTGTATTTTGCAACAATAAAGCTAAGACATTACTTATGGGCAAAGATTGTATATCTGATAGGTAGGACTGATATGATTAAATATATGTTATCCAGGCCAATTCTCCGTGGAAGAATTGGCAAATGGATTTTAGCATTATCAAAGTATTTCATTTAGTATGTTCTTCAAAAGGCAAAGGTCAAACATTAGTAGATTTTTTAGTTGATCATCCCTAAAAGATAGATGAAATGGATGTGAAAAAATTTTGAAATTCCAACCATCAACCATACTCCATGGCAGTTATAGTTTGATGGTTATAATATTGAAAATTCTTTCGGAGCAAGAATTATCATAATTCCTTTACATGGAAAGCGGATAAAATATGCCCTTAATTGGATTTTGATTGTACTAAGAATCAAGTTGAGTATGAGGCCTTAATTATTATCATTAAAATTCTTTCACAATTAGGAGTAAGAGTGGTAGAAGTTATGGAGGATTCCCAATTAGTTATAAAACAACTGACTAGAAAATACAAATGCAATAGTTGGACCCTAACATCATATTATACAAGAGTCATCCACTTATTGGAAGGATTTGATGATGTCACATTGAAATTCTTACCACGAGATAAGAATAAAATGGAAAATGAAATGACACAAATAACATCTAGAATAACAATAGTCAGTGATGGTAGGAAAAGGAAAATAAAAGTCATTAAAAGATCTCTACCTTCAGTGAAAGAAAGAGAGAGAAGTGTGGATCTTTGTTTATTAGAAATGGAATAAGATGATTGAAGAGATCCATTCATTCAATATCTAAAGGATCTAAGTCAAAAATTTTAAAAATTTTGGCAATGAATTATGTGATACTTGGAGATCAATTATATAGAAAAGGATTTGATGGACACCTTCTCAGATGCCTTGGGAAGGAAGAGGCAGAAGAAGTTGCGGCTCAAGTACATGAAGGAATTTGTGAGGCTCATCAGGCAAGAATAAAGATGAGATGACTATTAAAGAGGTACAATTATTATATTATGACTATTAAGGCTAATTGCAGAAAACATGCAAAATCTTGCCAACCATGCCAAAAACATGGACTTATCCAACGAGTTCATGCAATAGAATTAAATCCTATTATAAAACCATGGCCTTTCAGATGATGGGAGATGGATTTAATAGGTAAGATAAATTTCATATCTTCTCAAATGCATGGTTATGTAATTGTGGCAACAAATTACTTTACTAAATGGGTTTAAGCTAAACCTATGGAAGAAGTAAATCAAAGCCTCATTATTCAGTTTGTAAAAAAAAATATTGTTTATCATTCTGGCCTTCTATAATCTATCACAATATATATGAAAACGGTATTCACAGGCCAAGATGTAAAACAATTTGTGGAGGATTTCAATAAATAGATGTTATCTTTAATATTTTACTATGTGCAAGTTAATGGTCAAGCCGAATCTTCCAACAAAATATTAAAAGATCTATTAAGAAAGACCATTAAAGAAAATCCTAGATCATGGAATCAAATTCTTTAGGATTATAACACATCAAAAAGAACAAGTACTGACACTAGTTCATATACTTTAACAAATGGACATGACACTATACTACCAATGGAAATTGTAGTTCCTTTGATGATAACAACATTTCAAAAAAAAAATTAAGTAAGTAAGAATTTAATGAAATCATGATATTGGAGTTAAAAAATGTAGATGAAGCAAGGTTGAAAGCCCTAGATATTATGAAAGCAAACAAAGAAAGAATTGCTAAGGCTTATAGTAAAAAAGCTAAGAAAAAAAATCCTTTGAAGAAGGAGAAGCAGTATGAAGGACAATTCTTTCATTAGGCATGAAGGATCATGCCTTTAGAAAATGGTCTCTTAGTTGGGAAAGACCATACAAAATATTTTAGGTACTCTCAGGAGGAGCTTATGTTCTACAAGAAATAGATGGATTAGTAATGAAAAAAAGAAATTAATGGGAAATATCTACTGAAATGTTTTCCCATTAACTAGGAGAATCAAGAATCCATCATAAGTTAAGTATGGCATGATATTGCCAAACTAATCCTATATATGAGAGAATATTCAAAAGATTTATAAAAAAGAAAGGATTAGATTATCATAAGATGTGAAATATTTTGATAAAAAAGGAAAACACCGAAAGTTGTTTCGGTATAAATAGTAAAAAGTATAATAGCTACATGCCAACAAATAAAACCATGGAAAGATTGTTTAAATGGTCCCTCACCATTGACATTAAAAGTTCTCCTTAAAGAACTTTTGAGCATCAGACCATGATCCTAAAATACGAATCAGGTGATTAGAAAACTCTTGCTTCTTGCCTTTCACCTCCTTCAATTCTTTCATTACCTTCTTCTTCTTCCTAAGTGGCCATCATTTGACCCTTTAAAGCACCTCTCTTTCCATAACATTTCTCCAGTTTTCTTTGTCAACATCAATTTCTTCATGTCTAACTGTCTTCTTAGCTTCCAACTTCTAAATTTCAGCATCAATCGAACAAATATCTTCCTCTACTTTAGTAATCTTAATAGAAATTGATTTATGCTCCGTATTAAGAGAGTGAACCGCTTGTTGAAATTCTGAAAAATGGGTAATAATACGTGACTATTCTGCTAAAAGATTTTCAATTTGATGCAAACCAGAAGTGATTAATTCATAATCTCCTTAACTAAATATTATGGAAGAAAGTTGTACAACCAATTTGTGAATTAGATCTTCAAGATTGGAAGAAATATTGAATGACTTCTGAATCACTTCTTCCATAGTTTTTTTATTCTTAGGAAGAACAATTTTAGAATAACCAAGGTTAATAAAGAAAGAAATGTGCTCTTTAATCTAACAAAGTCGAATATAGAAGACTTTCCAAAGAAGAAGAGACAACCATATCCTATTTTGCACACTCTTCAAAAGAATCTTCCATTAAATTCTTTAGAATAGATTCCAAATCATCATCGGGAGAAAGAGGAGCTTTAGCCATTGGAGAAATGAGATGAGAAACTTCTTCCACTAGAAGATTAGGTGCATTTGAATCTAGGTTTGAAATAGGACTGACAGACCCTGATAGGAGAACTTCTTTCAGAGAACCAGGAGGAGTTGGTTTAAGAGACATAGATGGTGGAACTACCTTTGACACTTCTTTCAGAGGTCTAGATGAACCTTCCTCCTCGTTCAAATCTAACAGTTCCCCAGGGCTTTTCATTTGAAATGAAGACTATTTGGTTTTACATGAGATAGACTAAAGAATTGAAGTGGATGAAGGTAGGTCCTTTTGCTTCACCAATCACATCCTTCTTTTGCTTAGAGGTTCAAAATCCTCTGGATTTGATTTATCCTTAGATGGAAAAGGTTCTCCAACTAACTGTTCCGATAAATGGGTACCAACTAAAGGCTGAGCCTTACCTACCGAAAGAAATGAGAAAGAAATGGAGTTAGTAAAAAAGAAATAAAAAAACATTTCAGACAAATAAAAATAATGAATTACTTCTTTCACCAAGGAAGACATGGGTATGATCTCATATAGACACTATTCCAACCTTTAAGGTGGGATGAGAATCAGAAAAATATTGGCCTTCAAATTCTACTCCTGTTACTTTATGAGGAGGAATTACTGAGTCTGCTACACTAAATGGAGTTGTGGGGACCTCTTGAAGAATTGCCTGGAAAGGCAGTAAATGTGCATCTTTTTCCTTCCTTGGAGTTCCCACCTTCAATTTTTTTTTCATAAACTCATCCTCAAATTTTGCCTTCTAGTGGCTAACCCAGACCTCCTTTTGTTTTCAGCTTCCTCCTCAGTATCAAATGGATTCCATTTTATTCTATAAAATCTTTCATATATCTTAATGGTTGGATAATGAGCATTAACATAAAGAGTTTTACCTTTGCTCTTGGAAGATTTCATGACAGCTTTCTTAGCCTTTGTTTCTTTAACCTTTTCTTTCTTGGAACTTTTTTCTTTTGGTGGTTTTGGAAGACACCTTCAGAGGAAGTTGAGAAACAAGAATAAGAGGGAGTGGTTTGGAGTTAACCATAGGAAGATTCATGGAGGAAGTGGATGGTTCAGGATTCATGATAACATATTCACTATCAGGAGAGATTGGCACGTAGTTGAGTCTCGAAATATTTTGCTCAGAACATAATGGGAGAAGGTGATCATAAAAATATTTCTCCCACCACTCTTTATACTAACTCACTATAAAGGAAGGATTTTGGAGGTATGTCAATCGTCATCAAGAATCCTGAGCTTTTTTGAAATCAATTAACACACTAAAAACATCTAAGGGTACAACAATTATTTTGTGATGAGTAGTATTTTAGTTAAGAAGAATGGAGGAATTGGGCCCAATTGATAGAAACCAAACTATTGAGCAATTTGGTGGGGTACATAAAATTCAAATATAGGCTTTTGGTTCAATTGGTTATAAATTCCTCCGTAATGTAATTATACCAGACTTCGTTGAAGATTTTTTTATCAGCAGAGGAAGGAAAATAAAAAAAAATATTGCTAGCATACCAAAGAGGACCATACTGACGTTCAAAAAAGGGATAAAACAACTTATCATCTCTGTCTACTGAAGGATCTCGAAAGAATTTGAAGCATTGTTTGAAAGGGAGGAGTTGTGGCTTAGCAATCATCCACCTCCAACCATAAGATAGACAATCTTGTTCAGGATTAGGTTTAGCTATGCAAGTATTGAGGTCGGGGAAATATTCATACAGCCATAATTGTAAAATCTAGAGGGGACCACCCACATTACAAAGGTTCTTTTAGTTCAAAATTTTTTAAACTCATGTATAGCTAAGAAGAAGGGGCCTAAGGCTAGTTTCCTACCTTTTGCTAGAGTAGCGGCCACTAAACTTTTAGGTCTATATATATATTTATTTTGATTCCTTTTAGATCCATATATTTTTAACAAATTTACTATCATCAAATAGTTCAAGTGTCAATTGTTCAATAAATCCCATCTAATATGCATTTAAGGGCAATTATGGGCTCAAAATCAACTCAAAAATTAAGAAAAGAGTTTTAATTCGGGTAACCCGAAGCCCATTGTTATAAATGGGTTGAGTTTAGGCCCAAATTTTTATTAGAACCAAATTTGGGCTCAAGTAAAACATTTCGGGCTGAGTTTGGGCAAACCTCAGCCCGACCCGATTGATAGCCCTGTCACCCACCCATTTTCACCTTAGGACCTTCCATGGTGTCATGGACACCAAATCCTGGACATACCATCCTTTCCCTATGATTAAAGGTGACAATTCTTAACTTGAGCAGCCAACCTTCCCAGTTGTTGCTTGTTACCGTTAAGCTTAATCCTCTTTAGTAAGAACTACATTAATGTGCAACAAGTGCCTACAGCATGACACATATCAAAATTTAGAGCTCCCATCAAATTTTGTTGGATTCTTAAAAATTTTTGTATCTGTCATGTTTTAAGAAAGGTTTCACATTAATGTATTCTAATAAGGAAGAAAATGTTCAGTGTTGACCAAGTGTCTATAGTGTTTATGTTGAATTATAAGCCGACACATTTTGTGTTGGGGTTCAAAAAAAGCGTTCAGATGTATAAAAAGAGACCAAATTCAAAACACATCATGAGTCAATCAATGGCACACCTACATAGGCTTGTGTCAACACATACAATCATTCTCCTCTCTGCCATTGTGACAATAGTTGCAAACTTTTGAATAAAAAAAAGGGCCGTCTTAGTGCACGAGGCTCCCACCACTGCAGGGTCTGGGGAGGGTTAGATGTATGCAACCTTACCCCTACAAGCAAAGAGGTTGTTTCTGTGACTTGAACAAATGTCTGAATAATCTCACTTTTTTTTTTAATTAAAATTTTTGTATTTGTATCTGGGACTACCAATCTACACCTAATTCAGTTCATTACCCACTCCCCCCCCCAATAATATATATATATATACACACACACACACACACACACACACACACAC